>QEOT01123124.1:0-37709 GCA_003123785.1 Pterocarya stenoptera | reverse complement strand
TTCATTGATTTTTATTAAAGAGGGAGGATAGGGAGGAAAACGTTGGTTGGTTAATTGGGTTGGAGAACGAACATTAACACCTTGGGTACCTGCAGAACAAATGGAATTACCCAAAGTCAACTTGGCAAGGAATTTGGCATTGAAGGGAAGAACTTGTTTTATGTAGTGAGGAACCTTGAATGTCAAGGGTTGATTGTGAGGCAATCTGCAGTTGTGAGGACGAAAGAGGCTTGCAATGAAGGGGAGCAAAAAAACTGTCCAAGTGTGACTACCAATTTAATGTACTTGTATCGCTATGCAAAAACATTGGGGTCTGAACAAAAAATTGAGATTACTAAGGAAGAACGGGCGATAGAGAGTCTTGGTAATGTGGATGAAAGTGCTACAACTGGAGATGGTTCTTCGGGAAAATGTGTAAAAGAGGATGTTTATGTAAAGGATTATCTTCCAGCAATGAAAGCTGTTTGTGATAAACTTGAAGAATCCAATGACAAGGTCAATTGTATTCAAATTTGGTTGTCTTCTTCATTCACATTATTCCACTTAATGCTGATTTTGTCTCATGCTATTCTTTTATTGAAGGTTCTTGTTGTCTCAGATGTAAAAAAGGATCTTGGCTACTGTGGATCTCCTTCAGGGCATAAAGATTGGAGAAAAGTAAAGTTTAACTAAACTAGTATAAACCGAATTATTATTTCTATTTTATTTTGGGCCCGTGATTGTTTTTACCATATTGTATCCTGCACAATGTGCTACCAGATTTGTGTCAGGTTGAAAGATGCCCATATTGTGGAGCAGTTTGACGCCAAAGTGAATGGAAAGGTAGGCTTAAAATTTTCTTTGCAAATATTGTACCTACTTGGTTTCCTGTTCAAATAGTCTTACCTTGAATTTACCTTGGTTTTTTTTCTTGCTTTTAAACCTATCTGTGAAAGTAGTTTATGCATCCTTTGCTGATTAAAATTAATTTGGTTCTCTCTCTCTCTCCCCCTTTTTTTTATAACAGTCATTGTTGTGTTTAGGTGCAAAATCTTCTTATTTAACTATTGGACTTCAGACTGTTATGCTCTGGTTTGAATAATACCCACTGTTTTTTTGTTTGTCAGGTTGAGTCTTGCTTGCGATTGCTGAAAAAGTTTTCTCCTAAGAATTTTGAGCCAAAAACTCATGGACATGGAGATGATGATTTTGAGAAAGAACAACAACTGAACTTTGGAAAGAAACATCAAATCACTGATCAACTTGTAGAGCTTCCAATTGAGCATCAAATTTATGATATGATCGATGCAGCTGGATCAGAGGGCCTGACTGTGATGGAGGTGTGTGCATTAATTTCTTGTCTTTGCTTGGTCCCTGTTGGTGTTGCTTCTACGTTTATATGAGCTTTCTTTTTCATAATATTTCTTCGAAGTTTTTTTTTTGACATTTTCCTATGCAGTAATTTTCTAATCTGGCCTTGCAGTTAAAATCGTGTATTGCTTTGATTTTTGTACAGATTGCTTGTTTGCTAAGAGGTTTTAGAGAATAACTGAAATGAGATGCTTATTCCTTATTTGCTAGGGTACATAGAGACAATTACTTCTATTGCGGTGATCAAGAAAAGTTGGTTAGTGATATTTTAGATACGTGTCTCCTAGGTTTGGGATTCGATGAATATGACACCTAAACAACCACCCAAATCCATGGATACTTGCTTGATACGTATACCATACCCCACACTCCAGTTAATCAAGTTATGCCTCATTGTTCCACCATGTTAAGTTGCAAGTTTAAAACTGCATTCATAATTTTAATGTCTGTTTGCTATTATTAGTGGCATGAGTGAATTTTGTAAACTAATCCTGTTGGAGTACAGATACTTCTTTTGGTTTGCTTTCATAGCTCCTCTTTTAATGGTGCTTTTATAGAGCTTGTTGCATGCGATGCATTCTTACAAATAAATGTTGCACTCCAACTATTAATTCTCTTGCATATTCATATTTAATCACTCAGCTATGCAAGAGGCTTGGGATTGACAACAAAAAGAACTACAACCGGCTGGTTAATATGTTCTCTAGATTTGGAATGGAGCTGCAGGCAGAAAATCACAAAAAATGTGTGGTATATCGAGTTTGGACGTCGGGGAATTTCAGTTCTGGACCTGCTAATGCTTTTTTGAATAAATCAACAAATGTTTTTGATGAAAATAAAGTGTCCAATCTCCATGTTGGCAATCTAGATGCTTCTAAGAGATCTGCTCATACCTTTTCAGAGTATGATCCATCAACTTCAGAAAGTGTTGCTTGTCCAGAAGGTGATGTTGCTTGTCCTGGAAAAATGATAAATATAGAAGTTGATACCGAACTCTCTCAGCAATCCCCGAGGGATGTTGATGTTGACCAAATGCTTATCTGTCTTGGCAAGCCGCTTGATGAACCAAGAACAGTTTCCAATGCAGAACTTAAGATGGTGAGCACAGGGATGGAAACGAGTGTTGCTTCATTAGAAACACCACCTCCCTCTGTCGTGAAGCCTCTTAATTCTGGATCATATCAGAGATATCCATGCCTGACTTTGACCGTGGATGGCGCTCGAAGAGAGCAAAGAATACTTGAGCGGTTACAGGTTTTTATCACCATCCACTTCTTAAGGCTTTCTTTTTAAGGGGAGGGATGGAGTGGGTGGCTTATTTTTATTTGTTATTTACTTTCTCCATTTTAATACCTATAACCAAGGTGTCATTGTTCTTGTTCAGGATGAGAAGTTCATTTTGAGAGGTGAGCTGTATAAGTGGCTTGTGAGTCTTGAGAAGGACAAGTGCACAACAACAGATAGGAAGACCATTGACCGAATTCTAAACAAACTTCAGCAACAAGGGCACTGCAAATGCATACACATTAATGCCCCTGTTGTCACAAATTTTGGCCGTAGCCGTATCATTCAGGTGGTTCTGCACCCATCTATTCAAAATTTATCTCCCGAACTACTTGGCGAAATTCATGATAGATGTAGGTCCTTTGAAATGCAAAGTCGTGGCCAGGGTTCTTCTCGAGGAAAGCACGAGGGACCAGTTCCCATATTGAAGGGTGTTCAGAGGACTCAGAATCATGTAGGTTCTGATGTCCAAGCTATTAGATCAGAAGCCATGCGTGCTAATGGATTTATATTGGCAAAAATGGTTCGTGCAAAGCTACTCCATTGCTTTCTGTGGGATTACCTGAATGGTTCAGATGGTTCTACTGATGCTTTATCATATGAGAAATGTGTCTATGACCTGATTAGCCCTCAAAGTAGTAGCAAATTGTTTTCACTAGAAGCATCAATTAAGGCCATTCCAGTCGAGCTGTTCTTACAAGTTGTGGGGTCTACTCAAACGTTTGATGATATGATTGAGAAGTGTAAGAGGGGATTGCTTCTCTCTGATCTTCCTAATCAGGAGTACAAAAATCTAATGGATACTCATGCTACTGGAAGGCTTTCATTAATTATTGACATTTTACGACGGTTGAAGGTATATATCTTGACTGTTTTTAATATAGTTTCTTCACGTAATTTATACCCATCCTTTCAAAATGTCTGCTGCATTTATCCTTTAAATTGAACGACCATTATATGCTTGATTTTGACTTTCTTGCTATGTTAATGCTATAGAAACTAAGAAGTTGGGATATGTTCCCTGCAAATCCTCCAACTGACATATTAGTGTCATGTTGTGTGGAATCTTTGTTTGATTGGGATTCCTGTTCGGCAAACACTCTCACCCCTTTGTATTTCTTTTTAAATATTAGGTGAATGATGTTGCAAGCTGATCATTGTGAAATTTTTACATAGCATCATTCATTTGTCTGTGGTCAGTAGTTATCTTAGTTAGGTGTATAAGGACTACTGTAGTAATTATCTCTGCCGTTTATGCGACTATTTGGGGTTATAAAGAGGTAGAATGCTGATTTAACAAGATCCAAATATTTAAATGAGTGTATCTGGATTTGGGTTCAATTAAATATTCAAAAATCAACTTTCAGTCTGGTTGAATTCAGATAATTTCCAATTTTGCATCTCTAGCTGCCATAAATGTAGTTTTGAACAACTTCTTCCACATTCCCCTTGTGGATTAGAGTTTCCTTTGTAGAACAATATTTTTAAGCTCCTGTATTGTAGGGTGATTATGCAATCTTGTGTAACAGCTTATTTTTTTTGATGCAGTTGATTCGGATGATAACTGATGGACATTTAAAGGGAGTTGGGATTCCACAAGCCAGTTTTACGCATGCAATGGAGCTTAAGCCTTACATCGAGGAACCACTTTCAAAATATGCAACATCTTTAAGTTTTAGAGCTCTTGATCTTCGCCCACGAATGAGACATGACTTTATCCTGTCAAGTAGAGCAGCTGTTGATGAGTATTGGCAAACTTTGGAGTATTGCTATGCTGCTGCTGACCTTAGATCTGCTTTACTTGCATTCCCTGGATCTGCTGTTCCTGAGGTATGCGTTGTGCACCCAGGGTAGTGTTTGTGCCATTTCTTTGTAGTATCACTTTCTAGCTCCTAACTTGCAATTAGGTGTTCTCTGATGTATACTTCCTGTGTACTTGGGCTCTGCTTATTTACTTGTTTCAATTAAATTTTATATTACTTGTAAAAAAAAAAATTGTCTACATAGAGTAGTGCGTTTTACCTATCAAAAATAAATTGTCTACATAGACTGATTTCAAACTTTCTTCACCGTAAACTTTGAAATGCATGCTATCATCTTTGAGCTAAAATATGTCAGTGGCTGGTTTAGTAATATATGATTATATCTTTCAATTTGTTCAGCCTGCTTGTGTTTGTAGTTTTTAGGAATTTGCAAGGTATATATTGCCTATAAATGGACTGCTGTCATATCGGTTCAGGGTCAAGATGGTTCTAATTGTTTTAAACTTTATTTCACAGGTTTTCCTTTTTCGGTCATGGGCCTCAGTTCGGGTTATGACAGCTGAACAGCGTGCTGAGCTCATAAAGCGAGTGGTACGGGATGACCTAAGTGAAAAAATTTCTTATAAAGAGTGTGAGAAGATTGCAAAGGATCTTAATCTAACCTTAGAGCAGGTTAGTTTATCTTCTAGTTTGCTTGAATGACTCCAAACATTTTCTTCCCTATATAATTTCCAAATTTTAAAAAAAGAAGGTAGAGGGAGAGCATAAGATTTAGTTGTTTGATTTCAATGCATAAAACTTTGTAAATTGGAGAAGATCACATTTACTTATAAAAAAATGCATAATATTTTTTTTTTCAAAGTTTGAGTTGATTGATGCCATTGATTATAAGATTTGGACCAGAGACCTACGCCCTCCATTTGAATTCTCTTCCTGTTGTGCTAGCTAACTGTAGTAAAATGTGGCTCTATCTGCCATCTGTTATCATTCAATGAAATTTGTTCCTTTAATCTGGATTTATGATAGCGTAGGATATGCTGTTTTGGCCAATGATGGGTATTTTTCAAGGGGGATCTAATGCAGTCGCACCTGCCTGATAACTTTAAGTTAGATGGAGAGGCCATAATCTTTTTTGGTTTACATTTCGAGCACATACTAGGTTTCATATGACATTAATGATATTCTGCTACCTTTAATTATTCAGACGAGACACACACACACACACATATGTATATGCATATTTATACTTATACATATACTACATCCATGTGTGCATGTTGGGTATATAACTATATCTATTCTAATAATAAAAGTGCCTATCACTCAATGAACAGTGTGAACAGTAAATTTCGTTTGACATAGAGAATTACATTTTACCCTTTTTCCTTTGGTTGGTGCGTTGATGGCACTATGCACGTACGTAAAGGGTGCACGGCAACGTGCACCTAGGGGGCTTAGGGGGGGGGGGGATATAAGCCTACCACCTAGTCAGACGGCCAGGTAGTGGTAGAGATGGCGGGACCTTTCCGTCCCTCATCTCCACGTGCGACAAGAGCTGGTGGGAGGACCCCGCCAATAGGTCCACCACCACCCAAAGAAGACCGTGGGCAAGTGTTGCATAGCCCGCCACTCATCGTGGAGGGAAACGAAAAGGAAACGGAGGGCAAGCTTTGTGGCCCACCATAGCTTGCCACCACCGTGGCGGGCAACGATCCCACCAACTAAGAAGGCCTCGCCATGGGGAGCAACGAGCCTCCACCAAAGGAAGACAATGGGCAAGCACCGGGCTTGCACACCGTAGCTCGCCACTCCCATGGCGGGGCAACAAACCCACCGTGTCTTGACCAACGCGTACGGGTTGAGCTTACTTTAGGAGATGAGTGACCGACCTTGGCGTTGAAGCCCATCTGGGCCTCAAGGTCGCGGTGGCTGTGGCCACTAGACGGAGAGAGAGCCGTTGAGGTGGGTCTGAGGAATCTCTCAAAGATGGCCATGACCAAGAACATGGAGATGAGAATGGCGGTAGCAACGAAGACAAACAACACAACATTGACCGAATTGTTGAATTGCTTCCAATGCTCCTTTCTCTGCACATTGTTCAAAGGAGCCCCTATTGGTGCCCATGCATAGCCTTGTTCCACCATTTCCTTACTTTTCTTTCTCCTTTTTTAGTTTTTTCATCTCAACTCCCAACTCTAGCAGGGTTTCCCCATGTTTACGTGGTTCTTCTAAAGTCTTGGCAGTGCAGTTTCAGAATGAGGGGTTTGGACAGTAGTGAAAGTTGTGGTGGTACTTCAGGCTTTACATCATTACCAAGACTTTTGTTGTTGGAGTACTTAAAAACACTTGTGATCTAGGCCTCCAAAAAGAGAACCGTGCTCAGAGAGAGAGACTGATGTGTGTGTGTGTGTGTGTGTGAGAGAGAGAGAGAGAGAGAGAGAGAGAGAGAGAGAGAGTGAGATGTGGGCTTTGGACTTTGGAGTCTGGACAGCACTTTAACTACACTGGGAAGAGGGGATATTTCTTTTTTCCATTTCATTTTGGCCAGTAGACTGAGTGTAACTACTGGAAATTAGCACTTCTGCTCTCAAGATTTTCTTTCCTATTTTTTCCTCATCTTCACACAAAGCAATGGAGTCTCTTGATCTGTCCCTTATAGTTATGGCATCCCGGTAAAGACTTGAAAAGTATTGTTTTAAAAGGAAAACAGAACAAAAAAAGGGTGGTGGGTAGTTGTAGAAATTATGGTTTAGACGAAAAAACATAAAATAGTGTTAGCTAATGTAGCTCAAATGCTGTAGCTTTAAATTATACAATTGCTTTTTTTTAAAAATAAATATGTAAGCCCAAAATTTATAATGATTTGGGAAGAAACATCTAAGATGCAAAGTTCTAGGATTTTCCCCTTTTCCTTTTTTTGCTCCTCCATTTTACACAAGAGGGCCACTTCTTCCATTAGAATCTTTGTTCAATTATTCTGGCTTTGTGTCCAAATCAGAATCCGACCAAATTTAAACAAGCTTTTCACCCATGGTTTCACCATCACAACCAACATTTTATCATATTATAACTTTATGTAGTCTCTTTAACTGTGTGCGAGAGAGAGAGAGAGAGAGGATGGAGCTATTAGACACACATGCAGGAATCCAAACAGTAAATACACAAGGAATATTTTTACCCATTAAAATTTTCTCCCTTTGCTTTCCCTGAACAGTCCATTGAATAATTATTATTATTTTTTGATAAGTAATCAATAAGTTTTATTCATAATAATAGGCAAAACCCAAGTATACAGGGAATATACATGAGAAGTACTTAGCTATAATTTACAACTGAAAGAAGAAAGTCATGGGCATTAAGTCTATTACAAACAATAGCCCCCACCCAAGAATACAATGTTTTAAAGAAAAAAACTTTCAGCTCCTCCATTGTTGTCTCTTGGTTTTCGAAGCTCCTATCATTTTGCTCCCCCTAAATACACCAACACGTACATATGGGGATCATTTTCCATATTGCTGCAACTTGTGAATTTCCTCGAAGGCCTCTCCAGCATGCTAGAAAGTCCACCAATCTGCCGGGTATAACCCATGATAAACCAAGTCTTGTAAAAAAATCAGCCCACGGTTCTGGCCACCTTGCAATGTAGAAACAGATGATCAACTGATTCACCATCTTTCTTACACATATAACACCAGTCCAATACCAGTAATCGATGTCTCCTTATATTATTTGTGGTGAGAATTTTGTCCAAAGCTGCTGTCCAAACAAAAAAGCTGCTTTTGAAAGAACTTTGGTCTGCCAGGTGCTCTTCCATGGGAATGTGAGCCTACTTGAGTTCAATAAGACTTTGTGAAATGATCTGACCGTGAATTTACCTTTCTTGGAAGGGCTCCAAAACATCCTATCCATAGTGTCCTCGGTCATACGTACGAAATACAGTGCTGCATAGAAGTTTGAAATAACTTCCAACTCCCAATCTTGGGCTGCCTTAGTGAAGTCCACATTCCATTGAGGGGAGCCCCTAGAAAAAAGCCAAAAGGTCTGCTATCGCTGCATCCTTTAGTCGTGCTAACTCAAATATGGCGGGGATGGTGTCTTTGAGACAACGTTCACCACACCATTTATCATGTCAAAATCTGACGCGAGAGCCATTGCCCACAACAATATGTGTATGTCTCATGAAAGTCTCCCAACCCTTCCTAATGTTTTTCCACAAACCTACCCCGTGTGAGCTGCGTACCTCATTTGAACACCAACCACCCCATGCTTCCCCAACCTGTGCAGCAATGATAGACTTCCACAAGGCCCCCCTTTCTTGTTGGTACCGCCACAACCATTTACCCAATAAGCCTTGGTTGAACTTTGTCAAGTTACAAATACCCAATCCACCCCTAGAAAATGGAGTGCACACCATGGTCCAATTGACCGGATGGAACTTGAACTCTTCCCCCAAACCACTCCACAAGAAACTGCGTTGTAGCTTCTCAATACGGTTGACAATCTTTGCTGGGAGCGGGAACAGAGATGAAAAATAGATGGGGATGTTAGAAAGAGTACTTTTAATCAATGTGAGCCTACCACCTTTCGATAAATACAACCTATTCCAAGATGCCAACCTATGCTCCACCTTTTCAATCACAGGATTCCAAATTTGCTTTGATTTGAAGGAAGCACCCAATGGTAATCCAAGATACTGAAGAGGTAAAAAAGATACCTTACATCCCAAGAGAGAGGCTAGAGCCGTCGCTTCGGGAACATTCCCCACGGGCACCATCTCAGACTTTACCCGAGACTGCTTCAAAGCAAAGAAGTAGGGCCCTCAAAGATTGGATATGCTTGAGATTTGCTCCACAGAATATGAGAGTGTCATAAGCAAACAACTAATGAGAAATATTAAGAGAATTGAAGTTATCATCCCCCACCGAGAAACCGTAGAGAAAACTACCTTCCACAAGGGCGACAATCATCTTGTTGAGAGCTTCCATGACGAATAGGAAGAGTAAGGGAGCGAGCGGATCTCTCTGTCTCAATCCACGAGAGGAGTAAAAAAAGCCTGTCGGTGAACCATTCACCAAGATAGAGAAATGGATTGTTGAGATACATAACTCTATCCATTCCATCCATCTCTCTCCAAAACCGCATCTTGCAAGTAAATAAAGCAGAAATTTCCAATTAACATGATCATAGGCTTTTTTCATGTCTAGTTTGCAAATTAACCCAGGTTCTCGAGATTTGAAACGTCTGTCCAGCACTTCATTTGCAATTAGAACCAAGTCTAGGATTTGTCTACCTTTGACAAATGCATTTTGTGGCTTTGAGATTAACTTCTCCACCACCGTACTCAATTAGTTTGCTAGCACTTTAGAAAGAATCCTATAGGCCCTAGTCACAAGGCTAATAGGATGATAGTCACAAACATCCACTGACCCCACCTTTTTTGGTATGAGTGCTAAGAATGTGGCATTGAGACTTTTTTCGAAGCTAGTGTAATAATGGAACTCTTGAAATACCCGCATAAGGTCACCCTTGATCACTTCCCAATAGGTTTGGAAGAAGCCCATGGTAAAACCATCAGGTCTTGGGGCCTTAGCACTAGGCATGCCATGAACAACTTTGCATACTTCTTCTTCTTCAAAGGGCCTCTCCAGCCACCCTACACGCTGTTGATCTAAAGTTGAGAAAGGCAACCCATCTACTGACGGTCTCCATGGATGTTGTTCGGATAGGAGATGTTCGTAGACTCCTGCAAATGCCCATTAGAACCCATCTTCTATATTTACAAAGGAGCACGCCACAGTTATTTCACCCACACATCCCTTTACTCTTTCCACCACCCTTTTATCAAACATGATAAGAACACCACCCGATGCACCTTTAGAGGGTAGATACGACCACCCAACATGATGCCCTCTCCACAAAGTACGAAATATTTGCCTTGTGATTAATTCTAGCTTGGTCTTTTGCAAACAAATGATATCACCCTACCATTGTCGGAGTAAGTTTCTGACTTGGAGCCGTTTGGCCTGCTCATTTAGTCCCCTTACATTCCGAGATATAATTTTTGGCTTCATATTGGAACCATCGTTGCCCTTCACTTAACATGTCCCCAGCAAGAGCTTCGCTCCCCTCCCTCATCGTTCATAGCCTACGTAAGCCTCTTGAGTTCTCTTTCTCTTTTTTAGTCCAAGATAAGTGAGGGTACAACTTTAGCTTGTGCATGTCCAGCTTCAATACCTGTGAGTAATGCCAAAAATTCATCTTCAAAACCCTCACATGTAATCCCAACAAAATGTTTGATCTCCATGGCTTTTTGAATTACCCAATTTGACACCCTCAGAAGAAAAGAGTTCAATGGAGTAGGTTCTATCTCCTCAATAGGGCACCTGCCCCTCACTTCGTCCCCCCCCCCCTTTCGACCATCATCTCCACTCCACTTGTAGACTCACATCTACCAAAGTCCCTTCCATTACACCTTCCTCTAAGTTACCTAGCCTTCCCGCACTGTCATGGTCATCAAAACTAGGTTTTACGGCAGCTAAATATGATTTCGGCGCCGTACATGGTTTTTGTGCAGCTGAGGATTGTACAGATGGCCCAGAAGTCACCGTTGGCAAGTTTTGCGGCTTCTCATAGTGATCCAACCCACCCAACAGCTCACCCATCCTCTCCTTTGTAATCTCCGGTGACTTCGTTGTCGCAACAGTGATGGCTGGAGGCAGCCCAGAAATGTACGTCACTACCTTCTGTGCCTTTCCACTGGTCATAGACCCTCTTGATGACACACCCTCCAGTTGCGTAGCCTCCTCAAATCGCAAACACTCTCCCGGCGCAAGGTTTCTGATACAGAAGTTACCGAAAGTAGTCCCTGAAGATGATAGCGCCAAACCATCGATGTTGGGCTGTTGCCGTTTGATGATGAACCTTTGCCGGCGACGGCGTAGTCCCTCGCAAGCATTTTTGTGTAGCCGTTGTTGGGCTGGTAGCTCACTCCGCCCAGTAGCTGCGGAGCCCTTCTCAGAGGAAGGCCAAGCCCTTTTGAGGCACCACCTCATCTTGGGTTGGGCTTGGCATGTTCGGCCCAGGCCCAGGCCCACCTTAGCTTTCTGCCTTGACCCAGACTCAGCATGACCCAAGCCCAAGTCCACATTACCTATAAGAGCTGCAATAGCCTTCTTCAAACTGCCGAGTTCTCCCTTCACGCCACTCAACTCCTGCTTTATTTCCAAGAGGGCCTTTTACCTCTCACTTTCCCCTGCACAGGCTATGGACAGACCAGCTCCAACTAAATTAGGTAAGGAGTTTCGACCAACCCTCCCTGCCAAAGGACACTCCCTCTCTCTTTGTCCTTTTGTCCATTTTGTGAAGCCATCGTCTAACACGTACTGCCATGCACCACCACCCTATTGCCTACTCTACCACCACCAGCAGCCTTAGCGTAGGACCTGGGTTGCCCACCCACCTCTTTCCCCTTCCCACCACCCTGACCCACTTCTGGAACCTTGGGGCAGCAATTGAATAACTATTTTACTTGAAGCAAGCAGCTTCTTGAACAGTTCGACCAATACATTGCACAAGAATCTAGCCCTTGTTTGGGCTCATCAAGCAAGGCTAGTCCAACTGACACATTGCTTAGAAATCTTGAGCATCGCAAGAAAATAACACTGTTTTTAATTTCGTACTGTGCTGGCCGGTACGGTTGGTATTTTCCATACCAGCCACCTGTCCGGTACAAGTACACTATATGTTTTGTATCGGCCGATATTTCAGCCTTTAATTTTAATTTTTAATTTTTAATTTTTAATTTTTTAATTTTTTTCAAACTACAAGCTCTGACTCGCAATTCACACTAGATTATTTATAATTTATATATCTATGTATTTATATATAATTTATTCATATATAGACTATTATTTTGAAATATAATTTATATATATAATTTAGTCGCATATCGACTATCCTCAAACGGTACCGGTACCGGTACCGAAATATTTCATTCCAGTGTCTTCACCGGTACGGCATCCGGTACGGTATTCAAAATATTGGAAAATAAACCTTGCTCGGGATAACTAGGCAAGTCCAGTCCGACGAACATATTGCTTCATAATTTCGAGCGTCACAAGAAATAAACCTTAGTCAGGATAATCGAACAAGACCATTCCAACCGACACATTTCTCAATAATTCCAAGCATCACAAGAATTTAACCATTGCTTGGAATCACTGAGCAAGTCTAGTTTGACGGACACATTGGTCGGTAATATTGAGTAGCGCAAGAATTTAACCCTTGCCTGGGATCACTAAGCAAGGCAAGTCTGACTGACACTTTACTCGAAAATTTTGAGCATCACAAGAAAATAATTCTTGCTTGAAATCACAGTGCAAATTGAGTTCGACGGACACACTGTTTGGAAATTCCGAGCATCGCAAGAAAATAACTCTTGCTTGGAATCATCCGGGCAAGACCAGTTCGACAAACATACTGCTCGATTACGCCATCTTCAACTGGGCATACGTGCCTTGCACGTGGTATCTTTACTAGTATGTATATATGTATGTATATAGCAAGTTCAGTTTTGATGTTGGAAAATGTTCTTTCTCAGTTTTCTTTCAAGTCCTATTTACTTGTTAGTATCAGGATTGCTACTTCACTTTCTTAATCATCCATTTACAAAACAGAGCTGGATTTTTTTTTGATAAGTACAGAGCTGGATTTTTCTGTTCATTTATTTATTATTATTATTATTTGTACTTCTTTTGACATGATTTCTATTTGTCTCTTTAAATGTCACTGCAGGTGCTTCGTGTTTATTATGATAAGCGCCAACAACGGCTTAATAGATTTCAGGATAAAGGCAATGAGTTCCAACCAATAAGAAGGAAGCGCAGTTCATCTTCTCGGAGAAGGGAAAGATCTCCAGAAGCGAGGTCAAGAAAGCGCACCAGAGTTGATACAGAAAATGGACAGTTGGACCAGCAGAGATTGAAGACATTACCTGCTGCTGATAACCAATTTGTGGAAGAAAAAAATGTTTTGGAAACTCATTCAGAAGAGCATGATTTTCATTTACAAACAATGAAGGAGGATGATCACCTAGAAACTGAGGATCCAGGACCAAACGAAAACGAGTGTTATTCCTTTATCAGTCGGTGTGCCTTCTCAAAGAATAATCCAACCCGTCAAAGAAGGTTTTCATGGACAGATGAAGATGACAGGTAAAGAAATAAAGATGTAAAAAATACCGTGGCTGACCATAAGAACAATTTCCCCAAAGCATAGCGGAATGGTCGATTACATGAAAAAGTTATGGAAATCATAGGGATCATTCAATAAAGAATTTGTGTATAAAATTCCATGCCAAGTTGGCCAATCATTATTGCTGTTGTGATGATAAAGAACATGATAATTATAGGAATTGATTTTTAAAAGCACCTATACTCCAAGGGAGGCCCAAACCACATCTAGGCTCATACTCCAAAAGAACTAGTTAATGGTACAATTGGTGCCCCTTGAAATCGTTATAAAGAGCAAGAACTTCTACCTCCCAAGCAATTTGGGATTCCATTCACCACCTATACGCACTTAATATGGGGCATCATATTAAGCATATATGCCATATATGTACTTCTACCCAATTGTCTATTTGATCTATCGGGTGATAGCATTAATTCCTCAGCAACAAAAGTGAGAATTAGATTCATTACTTAAAACTGTTAAGGTTTTTACCTTTGTGAATTTTTCCTAAATCAGTATCTTCCTTTTCAGGCAATTGGTGATCGAATATGTAAGACACCGTGCAGCTCATGGGGCAAAATATCATCGAACAGATTGGGCTTCACTTCCTGACCTTCCAGCACCTCCAAGTACCTGTAAGAAAAGAATGGCATCACTGAACAGGAACAAAAATTTTAGAAAGGCCATAATGAGGCTCTGTAATATGCTCGGTGAACGGTATGCTAAACACCTGGAAAAAACTCAAAACAGCTCACTAAATAAAGATGATGGCAGGCTACTACTGCGAAGTTCACCAATGGAAGGTCTTAACCAAATTTTTGCCAATGGTGATGAACATGCTGGAGAGGCAGGTTGTGAGGAAAAATCATGGGATGATATCAATGACAAAAACATAAAGATAGGCCTTGATGAGGTTATCCGGTATAAGAGGATGGCTAAACTGGAGGCCTCCAAAAGAGTTGGTTCTGCATATGAGGAGTGGTCGGATCTCAACAAGATTGCTGAAACATATGTAATGCCCCAAATTCTTCGTTCTCTTTTATTAATCTTCTGTGTCAATTACTTCAAAAAAGGTTCTTCGTTCTCTTTTATTAATCTTCTGTGTCAATTACTTCAAAAATATTTAATTTGAGGCTTGAAAGTACGGCCTATCTACTTGGATTGTGAGCCCTTGGAGCTTCTTTTTAGTATTAATTTGTGAAAAAAGTAAGTTTATCTGAGAGAAGACTTGAATTTAGTTAACTTTAATGTCTTGAATATGCCAACCTGGCAGATGTCCATGTGCACTGTTATTGAGTCATCTGCCAGTTACATCAGCACCCCTTGCTGAGTATAAATACCAATATCTTCTTCATCTTCATATTCATGCTTTTGAGTAACTTTTGAAGCTAACTGGCTACAATATATCTTTTCTTATTGCAGTATTCTCAAGAATCTGAATTAGATGTATCAAATACTCCTTGTCAGGATGTTCAGACCCACGGTGGGATGCTACAGAAAGCTGTTGTCCGCAAATCACGTCATCGCCTTCAACAGAAGTTTATTAATCTTTTGAATGAAGGGGCTAATGTTAGTAGACGAGTATATGAATCATTGGCTGTTTCCAATGCTGTAGAGCTATTTAAGCTTGTCTTTTTGAGTACCTCAACGGCACCGGCAGTACCGAATCTGCTGGCAGAAATATTAAGGCGTTACTCACAGCATGATCTTTTTGCAGCTTTTAACTACCTTAGAGAGAATAAAATCATGGTTAGTTCTGTTTATTATTTCTTTGATTATACACATTCTATGTTTAACCGAGAGATAAAAGACAAGAGGCAGCATGCATGGGCCATGCTAGTGAATTCAGGTCCTAGTATGGGTTTTTTTGGTGATTAATTTGATTGACATCTATATGGCCAAAATATGCACTGTAGCTGAGCCACTGTGTTCATATCTTTACGTGTTTCTCTAATCAGGCTTCATATAAAACCTCATCTGTTAGGGTGCAGCCAAGTGGTCAGTGGGCTTGGGATGAGCTGTAGATTCAGACATCCTGGGTTTGGTTCCGCCTTGGGTGTCCTTTTACAAAGTTATGACAGGGGTCACTTATGCAGAGTTTTTTCTACAGGGGTGAGTCCAAAGGGCCTGCCTTGGTGAGGTTCCATGTCATAAAAGAAGGTTATCAAACTTCTATTGGACCTTGAACTGGCCAAGGGAGTTTCTCATTCTTGGATTGACAACAAATTCTGCATTCTCAAACCTCTTTCCACATTTCTTCCCTGTACAAGGTTTTTGCTTGCAAAATAAATAGAGCAGAGACCATGTTTTTGGCTCAAAATAGTTTTGATGCTTTACACTCTCCAGACTTTCCATCTGCAAGATCTGCAGTTCCAGTTTTCATTTATCTTTTTCATATTTAAAAGATTGGCTTCTGAGAAAGCCCTTTCTGATGCCTTAAGGGTCTGGTGTGGAGCTAAAAAGGATGGCTTTCAAGCTAAGGGCCTTGGTCTTGGGGTATGTTCCCCTTGATCTAAGGTTTGAACCTTGTATGCAAAAAAATTCTAGTGGCCATGCCCCATCGGTGAAAAGCCGATGATTTACTTTATCTATGTGATGTGGGCGCGTTACATGGGTTTGGGGTATAACCGGATAAAAGACATGTTGCGTTTGCACGGTGTCCGGAGTTCCCAGTCATAAAAATATTTTTCTTTCTTAAATGCCTCGACTTTATCAGTGGTTCTCTTAATGTCTTATTGTTTTTAATATCTAAGTAGCTGCTATATACTGTTTGCATTTCTAGTAATCTAATATGAAGTTTCTGCTTACATTGCCTTCTTATCCGAAACTTTGACGTTGTGGCAGGTCGGGGGTAATGGTACTCAACCTTTTGAACTTTCACTACAGTTCTTGCATGGTGTTTCTAAGTCAAAATTTCCGGTTAATGCTGGAAAGAGAGCTGCTAAATTTTCCAGTTGGCTCTGTGAAAAAGAAAAAGATCTTATGGAGGGTGGGATAAATCTTGGTGAAGATTTACAGTGCGGGGAAATTTTCCTTTTGTTTGCTCTAGTTTCTTCGGGTGAGCTGTCCATTTCTCCGCACTTGCCAGATGAAGGTGTTGGAGAGGCTGAAGACTTGAGAACCTTGAAACGTAAAAGCGAAAACAATGAATCTTGTGTTGGTGATAAGGCTAAGAAACCGAAAACCTCGGTAGCAAGCGAGGGTGAAATTGTTTCTCGTCGAGAAAAAGGTTTTCCTGGCATCATGGTATCTATACGCCGTGCTACAATTTCAATAGCCAATGCTGTAGAATTGTTCAGAGATGAGAACAGCTGTACTTGTGAGCAGCTTTTTCTTGATGGAATTCATCAGTCGGACATTACCTTGGGTCAGAGCAGTAGTTCACCTCATGCTGACCATATGAATGAAGTGTTTAATTCAGATGCATTTATCCCTGTATCTGGGAGTCGTAATGAGTCACCTTGGGAAGCAATGGCAGGCTTTGCTGAACATTTGATGCCATTGCCTTCTGATCAGGAACAAGCAAGTCCCATCTATCCTGAAGTTTTTAGGACTGTTTATGCTGCCATTAAGAAGGCCGGTGATCAAGGTTTGAGCATTGAAGAAGTTTCCCAATTCATAAATATACCAGGTTTCAATGCTATACCTTTTTTTGTTTTCATGAGTTTGCATGTATCTGCTTTCAATTTCAGGAAAAAGGATAGGTAATGTTTATGTTTCAGTGGATTGATTATTTCCTGTTGTCCCTTTTTAGGAAAAAAAATGCCTGAATTAATCATTGACGTGCTACAAGCATTTCACCAAGCCTTAAAGGTTAGATCCCTCCTAAAGCATCTTGAATGTCATGTCGTCCCATATGTGCTATATATTTTCCTATCGTCCTGTTTAATGTTGTTAGGATTGGAAGTTCACTCATAGTTGGATGTGAAAATTATATGCAATTGTAACTCGTTGTGTTTTGGCTTTTTATACAGGTCAATGCTTATGACTCTGTTCGTGTTGTTGATTCTCTGTATCGTTCCAAGTACTTTTTGACCTCAATATCTGATTTTTGTCAAGATCTTAAATCACCCTCATCGATGAAGTCCTCGGGAAGAACTGGCGATGACCATCCGATCCTCCTGCCAGAAAATAGTGTTTTTGGTGATGCTAATTCACAAAGAGAAGTTAGCCTGAGTGCTGACAGTTTGCATAAAGTGACTATTCTTAATCTTCCTGAAGAGGATGCCAATCCCTCAATTGAAAGTCAAACAAACAACATGCAGGGCAAAGCTGCTTTACCAGGAGGAGATAACGATGATGGGATCTTTGCAATGTCTTCTGATGAAGTGTGTATGCCAATATTGCCATGGATAAATGGAGACGGGACCATTAACAAGATTGTTTACAAGGGACTTCAACGCCGTATTCTTGGAATTGTAATGCAAAATCCCGGGATATTAGAGGTACATGCTTTTTTCATTTGTGATTTTGTTTTACAAAAATCCGTTATAGTTATTCTCCTATTGAGAAATTTGAAATCTGTTTTTGGTCTGACTAGTGTTATCAGCTTGAGTTGGCAGTTTGGGAGGCACTAGACATTGTTTTTAATGTTTTCTCACTTTTCTTTTTCCATCTTTTGTTAGGGTGACATTATCCGTGAGATGGATATATTGAATCCCCAGGTAAACTTTTTAACTCCTCTGGGCATTATATTGGAAGTATGAAGTCTAGAAATCTTGAGTTATTCTGCCTTGAAAAAAATGTTATTTGGCAAACTTTGTCCCTTTATAAGTCTAAATTATACATTTTGTTTTCTGAATAATTTTCTTCGTTCATCATGTGGGGATCATCAATTATGCTTGTCATTTCATGACCATGATGCATATCTATGGACTGCTACTTGCACATTCTTTGTGAATAGAAGCTAATGCAAGAGCTCTAAATTCCTTACAGAGTTGTAGAAAATTATTGGATTTGATGATCCTGGATAAACACCTCTATGTGAAGAAGATGCATCAAACTACATCCAATGCGCCTCCTGCCATTCTTGGAAGAAACCTCGGCATCACCTTATATTTTTGTGAACATTTCTTCGCAAATCCCATGAGCACATCCTTGCTATAGAGAAGCTTTAGCTTGTTAATATGATGTTAATCAGAAAGTTTCCGGCTGGGCTCGCTTTGGTATGGTGCTTGCAACAACTTCAGCGTTCCAAAGTTGGTTTTTTGTGCACTTAAAAGTGTAGATTTCCTGATTTAGGGGTAAGGGTAGCACTTAAAAAAGTGTAGATTTCCTGTACAGTGTGTGATTGTAGGATAGAGCTATTGAAGATGAAATGCGGCTTTCTTTTTGTTAGGGTGTATAATAGCTTTCCCATTTTGCGCTCCTGTTTCCTGGGATTTCAATTTTTAGAATGTGAGAAATGTATCCCCAAAAAAAAAACAAAACATATTTAAATTCAGACCAATGCAAAGGAAAGATATATATCTCTCTGTCACGTCACTACAAAAAAGTAATGAATATTTAATCACCCTGTTGCAGCGAAGTTCATCGACTTTAAATAGTCGTTTTTAGACGTTTCCGTTTTTGTTATTCGTTAAGGTGCATCGGAGTTATTAAGACATGCCGAAGGAGTTTATCATGTCGTCACCATCGCTGCCACCACCTTCCCTAAAAGGCTAAAAGTCCTTCACCCCAACCATATCCTAACTATAACCAGACGAACAAATATAATAATAAATCTAGTATACTTTATTTAACTAATTAAAATTATGTAATAATATAATAATTTCAATTAAATTAATAATTCTTTTATAAATTAGTAATCTTTAGTAAAAGATGGGAAACTCAACTAAAATTTTGAAGATAAAAATGTCAACATTAACACTCTTCTAAAGATTTTGTTTTTGTGCTAACTTCTTGTAAAATATATATATTTTATTATTTAACAAACTTAGCTATTCGTGCACATCGTGCATGTTTACGGTGATTATGTATAATGTGTAAACTATGTGAGATTAATTACAAACAAATAATATATAATGATCATTTTCATGTGTTTTGATAAATAAATAAATAAACCCAATTAGAGATAACAAGTTTATAACAAAAACAAGATTTTTAAGTCAATATCAATATAGATAAATTCATAATGGCTAATAAATACCTATATATATATATTTTTGTAAGCAATTATTTCTTTCACATAACCTATATTGTAACGCTCAAGAGAAGTCTAATGGTTAGTTTGGATAGTGGAGTATTCCGAATTACTATTTATTATTTTGTTATTATTTTTTATCTACTTTTCATTACTATTCCCAAAATATTTGAGATCACTTCACTGCTCAAATGCAACCTAAATCACATATGGGCCAATACTCAAAACAAACTAGTGAATGGTGCAATTGAAATCTCACTAAAACTATTATCAAGTTGGAGAAATGTTGGGATACCATTTGTCATTAAGCCAAATCAGGCATGTACTATAAAATGATTAGTCAATTAAATAATTGGAGTGATTAAAACCATTATACAGAATAAAAACTTATATTTTTCAAATAATATGAGATCTTATACGCCATCTACCCTTATGAATCAGTATGGAATATCATGTATATTTTTTGTTGATATGATACATTTCTATTAGTTATTACTCTTATGTTATTTGTTTAGCTGTTTGGCCTTTTTTAAAAATAAGGTTCAAAAATAAAATATATAATAATCTCTTTTTCTAATACAAGTGGAACGAATAAAAGAACAAATAAAAATAAAATGGATAAAAGAGGAAAGGAAAAATATTAAATCCAATAAAATGGATAAAATAAAAGCTCACGAAAAGTAAAACGGGCCGCTCTCACTGTATCACTACTCGATCCAGTCCACCCAAATTTATGTTGACGTATACAGCTTTTGTTGCCAAGAAGTACACGTGTGAATCATCCTCTAGCCTTCCATTTTCTGACGTGTACGGCCTAGATTCAACCCCCTCTCCCGTCCCCATCAGTTTTCTTCGGCTTCGATCCTTTTCCCCTCCGCCCCTCTCAGATATCAGATTTCAGAACCTGAACTATGAATTAGGCAGAAGAAAAGCACAGAGACCTATTTCTAAGAAGAAATGGCAGAAAGTGCGGCAGCAGCAGCATCGTCTCCAAAACCCCTCCAACCCGCAAACCCCATCGACCCAACAACAGCGACACCAGCACCAACGACAATAGCAGCACAAGCGCCTACGCCCACGCCCACAAATTCCGGAATTGCTCAAAATCCATCAAATTCTTCATCGAATCCACCAATCCCTTCACCTTCTCCCCTTTCACACTCCCACTCCCACTCCCCTTCCCTTGACCATATCTCCTCCCCTCCACAAATCCCTCTCCCCCAACCACAACCGCAACAACATCAGCAGCTCACCCCAGCCGTTGGGTTAGATTACCAACAACTGAAGCTGCAACAACAACCGCAGCAGCAACAATCCCAACAGCAGCAACCGCAGAGTTTGACCCAGAATGTCACCACCATGTCGAATTATCAAATCCAGCAAAGCATGCAACGCTCATCGTCCATGTCGCGGTTGAATCAAATGCAGCAGCAACAGTTGGGGGTTATGAGGCAGCAGCAGCAGCAACAGCAGGGGATTTATGGGAATGTGAATTTTGGCGGGTCTGGTGGGATTCAGCAGCAAAATCAGCAGCAATTGGGTACTGGTGGGAACTTGTCCCGTTCAGCGCTGATCGGGCAGAGCGGCCACCTTCCCATGTTGTCAGGCGCAGCCGCCGTGGCGGCTGCTGCGCAGTTCAATCTGCAATCCCAGTTGCTAGCATCGGTAAGAAATTGGATTATCATTTTACTCTATTGTCGTCTACAAAGCATTTTTACGTGTTTTTTGCTTGTCTTGGAAGGTAAAAATTTGAGTCGGTTTTAGTCTTTAGAAGCTGGTAAAGGAGATTTGGAATTGTTCATGGATGGTAGCTTAGCAAATGGTCCATTTGATATAGCCGCTTTTTAGGGAAAACGCCTTTTTGCACAACTATGTTATTCTTGCGCTTAACAGTGAACTATTAGAAATGGTTTATGATTATCCAATGAATTGGAATTCCCTGGACACCACGCACTTCCTACGAAATGTAACCTAATCGTATAGTGAAGTAGACTCGATCACGTTAGGAACACAATTAACAAAATATATGTTACAATATTAAACTTTGTATTAATATCCTGCTCGGTTATTTTCAAGCATACGGTACCTGGCAATTGAACCCCTTGCATTTTTCAATTGAAAATCATTTCTGTTTAAGAAAAAATGTGAAATATTGGATGCAGCCAAGGCAGAAAGCTGGACTGGTCCAAGGGACTCAATTTCATCAAGGTAACCCAGCTGGTCAAGCTTTACAAGGAATGCAAGCAATGGGAATGATGGGGCCACTTAATTTGAGCTCGCAAATAAGAGCGAATGGGGCCCCCAGTTATGCCCAGCGAATTAATGCGGGTCAGATGAGGCAACAGTTGCAGCAGCAAAGTTCTCTTAACTCTGCACAGGTATACTGTTGCCTAATGTATATTCAGTTGCTGAATTAGGTTAACTAATGATGGTTATACTCTTCCAATATTTTTTCTCATCATCTATATGTTGTTATATGTAGTTGTCCATTTTTCTCATGTTATAAATTTAAGTTTCCTATGTCTTTAGACAATCTCGCATGGGTATTGCTCTTTTATATGTCTCGTGTACTTGGGCTATGCCTCATCTCATTAATAAAGTTTCCTTTTACTGAAAAAACTATTAAGTTTCCTTTGTGGGATATAGATGTTATAGTTTTTTCCTAACGCTAAAGGTGCATACTTTATTGAATCTGAGAGATATTTGGAATTATTTGTAATCTGAACTTCAAATGTGAGACAGCATCATAGTTTGAAAATTAAACTAAAGTACCCAATCCAACACTTCTTGGATACACTTTGAGGGTTTCTGCAATAGTTGGGGTCAAGCATCATGTTGTGGTTGACTTTCTCCTTAGTGGCTCCAAATTCAACAACATTCTGGAGATTTTCCAAGAGTGGAATTGGGAACTGAATCACTAACTCTTTAATTGGGAAATTTACTTTTGGTCCCCTTGATACTAAAGGGATGCTTGGAGAATTAGATGGTATGGGAATTTTGTGAATAGTAGTAAGATAGTTTGTAAATATTAGTGAGATTGTTTGAATTAAGTATTTATTGAGTTTTGGGAAATGAGAGAAAAAAAATTGAATAAAAAATATTATAAAATTAAAATATTGTTAGAATATAATTTTTTAATATAATTTTTGTTTTGAGATTTGAAAAGTTGAATTGTTTTTTATTTTTTGTTTGAAAGCTTGGAAAAGTTGTAATTATTAGTTTAAAAAAGTTGTAATGATTAGTTTGAAAGTCTTTGTATTTTAATGATGTTTGAGAATGAAATAAGATGGAATGAGATGAGATGAGATGAGATGATATGGAAATTATTTCCAAACATTCCCTAAATATAATCTCATGAACGATGTTAATTGGGTAAAATCATGTTATAAGTTATAACACCTAGGGAGTATTTGGAAGTCCCTTGCAGACAAGTCATTGTATTATGTACCGGAAAAATCTAGTTGTAAGTGATTCTGCGCACTAATACGCGCACCCATTCAATGTGATTAGTCAAAAAGTAAACTTTATTAAAAATAGTGTTCATTTGAATTTAGAATATGAAGGCAACGGGATTGGTACGCAAATTTGCTTGTACATAGCAAAACTCTTATGTACCTTTTTCAGTTAGTTGTATTTTTTTTTTAAATTCTCATTGATGTCATTGTTATACTTGATGGATACAGCTGTATAGAATATTTCTCAGGCTTCAGAATCTTATACGATGCTGTTTTGCTGGGTTCTATTTGCATGTTTTGTATATAAAGTTTTATCCATGATCATGACATTCACTTTAACTTTACAAACTTGCAGATTCAAAGCTTACCCAGGACGTCGTCGCTGGCATTTATGAACTCTCAGTTATCTGGTTTGTCTCAGAATGGCCAGCCAGCCGTGATACAAAACTCTTTATCACAGCAACAGTGGTTGAAGTCAATGCCACCAATCTCTGGCACTGGTTCAGCTTCACTCCGTCTTCAACATCAGAGGCAGCAGCAGGTCCTCTATCAGCAGCAGTTGCAGCAAAACTCGATGGCCTTGAATCAACAGCAACTATCCCAGCTGGTACAGCAGCAGCAACCAATGGGGCATTCACAGCTACATCAGCAGCAGCAGCAGCAGCAGCAGCAGCAGCAGCAGCAGCAGCAGCAACAGCAGCAACTACAACCACCCGTACAACAACAATTGCAACAACTGCCTTTGCAGCAGCAGCAGCAGCAGTATTCTCCCAGGGTGACTGGACCCACAGGCCAGAAATCCCTTAGTTTGACAGGATCACAACCAGATGCTACTGCATCTGGTACAACAACACCAGGGGGGAGTTCCAGTCAAGGAACAGAAGCAACCAATCAACTTCTTGGGAAAAGAAAAATACAGGATTTGGTTTCACAGGTCCTTACTGCATGTCCACTCTGTTTATCCTGTTCATATCCAAAGATGTCAGTTTTTCTTTCTTGCTTTTCATCACTCTAATGATATATTTTTCGCCTGGGATTGTGCTCAGGTTGATTCACAGGGAAAGCTGGATCCTGAAGTTCAAGATCTTCTTTTAGAGATTGCTGATGACTTCATTGATTCTGTGAGGCTCTCTACTGCTGCTATTTATCAAATATAATTTTTTAAGATGCACGTGCATGTCTGTCTACAAGTCGAAACAGACCCCCCCCCCTTCTCTCAAACTAATTTTTCTTCAAATTTCTCCCTTTAAGTCTCTGCCAGATTCTACTTATATAAAAAAAAGTGTTCCAGATTCTGTGCTCTTAAGATATTTTTTTTATAAGTTGGTAATCAAAATTCTCCTTATCAAAAGAAATATTTATCTTAGAAGTTAGAGCACAGATTCTGTACTTACAAACCTAAAAATCTTAGTTTGAACTTCATGTTTGAGTTTGAATGGTTACCATGGATGTAGTTGGAATTAAGGTAATTGTGATGTATAAAAAACGTCCAACATCTCACAATGAACCACAAAGTACAGAAATAAGTCCAGCTCCTTCATTTGTATCTCAAGTTTGAAATTATCCGGCTGGATTGATTTAATTGTCTTAATATTACAGTTGGATATTTGAGATTTTTTTGTTTTCTGCTCTAAGGAAATCATCTGGAGTTGGGATTAACCTATAGAACTGTGTTTGAAGTTTTGCCACTCTCATCCATATATCTTGTATCCTTTACTCTGTAATGACAGTTGTGGTTAATGATTTTTGTGCTTTAGGTGAGGTTATGGTGGTCTTACAGAAAGCAAGTTGTATCTATTTGCAGGTGACTACATTCGCGTGCAGTTTGGCAAAACATCGGAAATCATCAACTTTAGAGTCCAAGGATTTATTACTGCACCTAGGTTTGTACTGAACTACAATATGTCATCAGCTGATTTATAATAATATGTATAACATAATGGTTGAGTGTCGCAACAATTTCATCACTGATTTTGTTAGTTTCTCTGACTGGCTGAATTTTCGCAAAAATAAAAACCTCATATGATTTGCAAAAGCTTGTCTGGAAAGTTCCTGATTCTGGAAATTGATTTTTTTTTTTTTACTACTGTTGTCAAATTCCACATTCGTTTACTGCTGTGATTTTGGGTTGAACCGATTTAAACTTTGTTGTTGAATACCACTTTTGTTGAAAAAAATTACATAGAAAATACCTTCTTACTTATCAAAAGAAAACTCCTACTTGAATACACAACAGAAAACAATTTCTCAGTTGTCAAAGCCTTTGGTCTGTCAGCACTGCAGAGGAAGATGGATGGTGAATGACTCTCTCCACCTTTTGCACCATCTGTATACCTGTTTGTCTTTTCAATTGTGTTGAGTTAACATATAGTGCAAAGGAAGGCTCAAATAATTTTAATTTTTCACCTGGTCTATGGTGTGATTAACAAAGACTAAATAGGGGGCCTCTGAGATTGATCTCAGGGGTATGTTTGCAATATCTATGGGAGCAAACTTCAAGCAAACACGAAATGCATGGATTGAAAGTATAGCATATCCACATGGGACTTAATTTATTGATGATACGGGTTTGCACTTAAACTGCGCTGATTCATACTTATAAAACAAAATAGCATTGATTCACTGTTTTCTTTATATCCTTTTTAGTGGAGAAAATAGAACCTTAATAATTTTTACTGACGGAAATATTGTGCAGAGAAGAATTGGCATTTGAACGTACCAGGATATTCAAGTGAAGAGCGGAAGAACCAAAGCAAACCTGTAAGCATATTACATTTGTTTTTGTTTTTGTCAGATTGTGATAAGATGATGGGGGAGTTAAAGGATTCCTTTTTGACTTCTCTTCTCATTGGATCAGCATACATATGTTCTTCCAGCTTTAGTTTTCTGGACTCTATTGATCTTTTTGCTCTTTCTAACTAGGTGTATCTACTGTATATGCCATGTGTACTCGCATAGCGCCTTCTTGCTTAAAAAAAGACGTTATGCACAACTTGGTGTGACAAATTGGGTGTAATTGTATTAAATAACTATTTAAAGATAAAACCCAGGATCTTTTAAGATGAATTTGCAGTATATATTTAGTTTAGATTCTTCATTTTCACACTTTCAGTAGTAAATTTACATCTAACCCTTGGTTTTGCAGATTCATTAATTTTATTGGTGTACGACACATAATGTGCTGACAGTAGTTACTCGATAGGAACTCTCTTACCAAAATAAATGTTCATTGCAGATTGGCCTTAGAAGCATGTCATTGTACACTTACATCTTCATTATTCTTTTTTTTTTTTTATAAGTAAATAGAAAATTTTATTGCAAGTAAATAGGTATAGCCCAAGTATACAGGAAGTATACAAGAGAAAACCTAAATACAAGCTAGGAACTAGAAAAGGCTAAAAGGAGATCATGAAGATGATCTCCATTCAATACAAGAGCCTTAGCCCAAATACACAAATTACTAAAGAAAAACTCCGTAAGTTCACCCATCGAGCGTTCTCTATCTTCAAAGCACCGCCCATTCCTTTCCTACCCTAAGCACCACATCAAACACAAAGGGATCATCTTCCGTATGGCAACAATACGATGTCTCCCCTTAAAACCTTGCCAACATGCAAAAAGATCCACCACTTGCTTAGGCATAACCCAAGCAATAACCGTCCTACCAAAAATCTCATCCCCCAAAATCTTAGCCACCTCACAATGAAGAAATAAATGGTCAACAGATTCACCATCTTTCTTACACATTTAGCTCCAATCCACGACAAATAATTTGCGCTTTCTCAAATTATACTTGGTCAAAATTTTTCCAAGAGACACCAACCAGCAGAAAAATGCCACTTTACTAGGTACCTTTTTTTTTTTTATAAGTAATCAAATATATTAATAGAGATAGGCAGAGCCCAAATACACAAGATGGTATACAAGAGATGAGACCTATCTAGTTCGAAGTAAGGGAAACTAGAAAATCATGAAAATTCAGGCCATTAAAATCTAAAGCAATGGCCCATTGAGATAAAGTACGGAAAAAAAGCAATCTAAGTTCCGCCGGAGACTACTCTTGATTTTCGAAAGTCCGATCGTTGCGCTCTTGCCATATACACCACATAATACAGATCGGGATCATATTCCACATCACCTTGATTTGTTGAACTCCTTTTGGAAGTGTCCAGCTGGCCAATAAATCCACCACCGTTGTAGGCATAACAAAAGCTAACTCTATCTGGCTAAAGACTTCAACCCATAAGGCACTAGTAGTCTCGCAATTTAGCAAGAGGTGTTCTACTGTCTCTCCAGCTCTCTTACACATGCAACACCAGTTTAGTATAACTAACCAACGCTTCCTGAGATTGTCGGTAGTCAGAATCTTCCCTAGCGCTACTGTCCAAGTAAAGAAGATCACTTTAGGAGGCGCCTTATTTCTCCAGATTCTCTTCCATCGGAACGGGATATTTGCAGCTTGGGAAAGGGACTTATAAAATGATCTAACTGAGAAAATGCCCTTACCCGAAGGAGTCCACCACATCCTATCGACCTGCTGTCTACTCATCTTCACAGAATAAAGAAGGCTGAAAAAAGCCTCAAAAGATTTCCATTCCCAGTCTTGTGCCGCTCTACTAAATGTGACGTTCCACTGTACTTGGTCACCTACTAGAAGCCTGAGGTCCTCTATTGACGCTTCCTGGTTGCATGCCAACTGAAAAATAGCTGGAAATGTATCCTTTAGGGCCTCATTCCCACACCATATGTCCCTCCAAAACTTAATGCGAGAACCCCTCCCCAACACCAATTTAGAATGTCTACTAAAATCCCCCCAGCCTTTCCTAATGTGTTTCCAAACTCCCACACCTCTAGCACCGTACACCTCTTCAGTACACCAGCCCCCCCACATGCTTCCATACTTACAATCAATCACCAACTTCCACAGGGCTTCTGTCTCCTTATTATACCTCCATAGCCATTTCCCAAGCAGGGCTTGATTGAAAGTTCTCAAATTTTTTATCCCCAATCCACCTGACGAGATTGGTCTACACACCTTATCCCAGCCAACCAGGTGAAATTTGAATTTATCCCCTATCCCACCCCATAGGAAATCACGATACATCTTATCAATTTGAGCCTCTACCCTGGTAGGTAATTGGAACAAAGATAGAAAATATGTAGGTAAGTTAGAAAGGGTACTCTTGATAAGAGTCAAACGGCCACCTTTCGACAAATACAATCTTTTCCACCCTGCCAATTTCCGTCCTATCTTCTCTGACTGAATCCCATATGGATGAGGCCCTTGCTGCAGCCCCCAGTGTCAATCCCAGATAAGTAATAGGAAGAGAGGCTACCTTGCACCCAAGAGTACTAGCTAGCTGCCTAGTATTACTCACGTTTCCCACTGGCACTAACTCTGACTTGTCAAAATTAACTTTCAGGCCTGACGCTGCTTCAAAGCATAATAACAAAGCCTTCAATGCCCTCAATTGGTTTCGGTCTGCCTCACAGAAAATGAGTGTATCATCTGCAAAAAGTAAATGAGACAAAGTAATAATGCCCCTATTGGGATAGCCAATCTGAAATCCAGTCAGAAACCCGTGCGTAACCGCGGCCGATGTCATCCTACTCAAAGCCTCCATAATGATAACAAAGAAAAGTGGGGACAAAGGATCTCCTTGCCTTTGACCTCGAGAGCTTCTGAAGAAGCCGGTAGGGCAGCCATTAATCAATACTGAAAATCTGGCTGTAGAAATGCACAAACTAATCCAAGTACGCCACCTAGGCCCAAATCCGCATCTCCCCAACAAATACAAGAGGAAATCCCAATTTACATGGTCATACGCCTTCTCCATATCTAACTTGCAAATAATACCTGTGGAGCCAGCCTTTAATCTGTTATCCAGGCCCTCGTTCGCTATAAGGACTGAATCCAAAATTTGTCGCCCCCTAACAAATGCATTTTGTGGTTTAGAAATGATCTTGCCCAAAACCGCCCCCAGTCTATTAGCAAAAACCTTGGATATAATTTTATATACCCCATTCACAAGGCTAATGGGTCGAAAATCCTTAACCTCCACCATTCCAATCTTTTTTGGAATCAACGCAATAAAAGTAGCATTTAGGCATTTCTCAAACTTTCCAACCGAATATACTTCCTAAAACACCTTCATAATGTCCACTTTCACTACTTCCTAGCAAGATTGGAAAAAACCCATCGAGATCTCCACCTTGAGCTTTATCTTTACCCATGCGTCTAACAACATCATACACTTCCTCCTCAAAAGGCCTCTCCAGCAAGATCTCCACCTTCATACTAGGTACCTTGATCTCCAAATGCATTTCCAGGGGTATTTATTGACACAATGACAGGTTAACGCCTTATATAAGGAGCTAACTGAAAATCTGGAATTTCCAGCATGAATCCACCACAGACTATTCTCCCTTTCTTGAACAATCTTCTTATCATATAATCTTCCAAAAAAATTAGAGACTACATTCACTTCCCAATCATGCACAGATCTAATAAAATTGACATTACACTGAAAATTATTATTTAAAAAAATAAAGGAATCAGCCACTGCAGTATCTTGATCTCAAGCAAATCCTAAGTAGGGAGGGATAAACATTCTTAAGAGCTGAATCCCCACACCATATATCATGCCAAAAACTAATCCTTGTACCATCTCCCACCTTATATTTAACATGATTAACAAATTCCCCCCAACCCATCCGGATAGACTTCCACAACCCCACCTCATACACTCCTCTAACTTCGTTAGAACACCAACCCCCCACATCCTACCATATTTAACATCAGCAATATTTCTCCATAGCGCATGCCTCTCAAGATGATACCACCAAAGCCATTTTCCAAGAAGAGCTTTGTTAAAGAGCCTCAAATTTCTCACCCCCAATCCTCCTCCGCACAAGAAACCTGTGAACGCACCTTCTTCCAACTAACCAAGTGAAACTTTCTTTCCTCCCCATTACTTCCCGCAGAAAATTCCGAAAGATCCTCCCAATTCTATTTGCCACCCCTGCTGGCATAGGAAAAAGAGAGAGGAAATATGTAGGAAGATTAGACAATGTACTCTTTATCAAAATAATTCTCCCCCCTTTAGATAAATATAGCCTTTAACCAACCAGCTAACCTCTCAATCTTCTCAATCACACCATCCCAAATCATTAAAGATTTGTGAGGAGCACCAAATGGAAAACCTAGATATCTCAAAGGTAAAGAAGATACCTTACACCCCATGTTAGCCAAATCCAAAATATATAGAACAGAGCCCACTGGAACAATTTCAGACTTAGATAAATTAATTCTAAGGCCAGAAACAGCTTGAAAACAAAGCAGAAGGGCTCTCAAAGACCGAAGATGATCCTGATCTGTCTCACTGAAAATTAATGTGCTGTCTGCAAAAGGAAGGTGTGATACTTTTATACTGCTGCCCTGAGTCTCATCTCCCACCGAAAATCCCGATAAAAATCTACCATCCACCGCAGCTTCAATCATTATACTCAAAAGGATCCATAACAAGAACAAAAAGAAAAGAGACAAAGGATCCCCTTGTCTCAAGCCACAGGAACTATTAAAAAAACCTGCCGGGGTGCCATTCACCAAAATAGAGAATCTAACCTTAGAAATACAATGCTTGATCCACAAACACCACTTCTCCCCAAAACCATATCTCCCAAGTATAAGAGAAACTCCCAGTTGACATAGTCATATGTCTTTTCCATATCCAATCTAACTAGAATACCATCCTCACCCAATCTAATTCTGCTCCATTATTCTTGAAATAATTAACAACTCAAAAACATTTTTTGATTCTTTGAGCTTAAATCTTTCAGCTGTCAACTGATCTCCACAAGAAGCGTCTTGATGTGGTAAGTTCCTTAGTAATCTGTACCTATGTTGGATCTGAATTATTTTTCTATTTGGCAATAATACCTTGTCTTTTTACGTTAACAACGTGGTCAGATTCGCACATTAATGGAATCCCCGCACCCTGAAACAAATACAAGTAATGCTAAAGAGATGATAAGACAGGGACTGACTAATCCAGTTGGTGCCAACTACTTGGTACGACCTTCCATTAGTCCAGAGCAGTTGGTTTCCCAATCTACTGGTCCCCAAATGCTACAGCAGATGACACGGTTTTAACACATATGCACTCTGAATTCTTATTTGATCTTCATGCTGGCTGAGTATGACTTCTTGAACACCGTTGGTAAGTGTTCCTCAGCCTTCAGACACTGAACATATTGCCTAAGGTTGCATGACATCTTTATATAGGAGCTGAGGTTGCACGTTGTGCATGTAGGTTAAAGGAACCCATATCGTAATTTGTTGCATGATTTATGTTATTTGTTAAAATGATGCATTGTCGAGAAGTCAGGATGGGGGTATAGTGCTACATGGCCACAAGAATGCTTTCGAGCGAGTACTTTTCTTGATTAGTGTTAAACTACCATCTTGTGTTTGAAACTTTGATGGTTTTTATTTTTATTTTTCTAGTATGCATTTTACAATCCTTTCCTGTCCAGCTAAATTTACTATTTTAATTGCTGCTGTCTCACAGGTTGGAAGAATATAGATTGCCGATAGCAAATAACTGTAATTACTTAGCAACTATAAAAAAACATGAACATTAGGTGGAAGAGATCGATCGCAGCAGTGACCATCTTCTATATTTATGATTATAGGGTTGAGACGACAAATCATCGCCCATACGATGGGGCAGTGCCCTCCTCCATGAAGCTCGATTACCAACGGCATTAAGGAGATGGGAGGGGGGACTTGGGTTTGCTTGGTCTTCTACTCCATTGATTGATTATTAGAGATGGGATTTTCTTATGTTTTGGACTCGGTTCTATTTTGTAGCTTAATTTGCAAGTTGCAACAGAGTCGTGGGTAGAAGGGCTTTGTTTTGTTCTTGTTTTTGTTTTTCCTAAAGAAAAAAAAGAAGAGGACGGTGGTTAGATGGGTTTTGTGTTCTTACGGATAAATGCTTGCGTTTGGTTCTTTTACTGACTCGAACAACTTTTAACCATCAGAAGGCACATGTCATATGTATATTATTGATCCCTTTTGGCATGAAAAGCTGTCGACTTTCAAGTCTAGAAAACTGGGGGTATGCAAAAATGTTTAGGAGTTTGATTTTTTGGATCAAGTTTCCAACAATCGATCCAAAAATGTTTAAAAAAACACAATTAATTAGAACGTGTTCTTCTTGACAACTGAATCCTCGAGCAGAGAGATCAATCCGTGAACAACGAAACAATGAGGAAGTTTATATATGTAAATATGAGGAGTGTGATTTCATAAAAGTAAATCAATAAATTGATATGATTTTATATGGTATGTTAGATTTATTTTATAATATAAAAGTTATTTCACAATCTAACGTACCACATTAATTCACTTATTTTATTAGTTTACTTTTATGTAATCTTTTAGGGTGGGACTACTCTGCTGTTCTATTCTTATCGCTAGGTGTACCATCTTGTTTTTTTTGTTTTATCACATTTTTTTAATACATTTACAGATTTTTAAAAAATAAAAAAATACATTAATATATTCAAAGTCATTTCTTTAATCATTAAATAAAAGAAAAAAAATTGACTAGGGATCAAATAGAGGTGTCAAATGGAGTGGCATAGTAGTATTTTTCAATCCTTTATAACTAAAGCATCTCTCACGTACATATACTGCATCCAAAGAAAAATCAGAACAAAAACAGACACAAACCCACAGCCAAACATATATATCTTTGATCGATGAGATCTGACCACGAAACCTGTGCATAAAAGGCTCTGAACCGATCCGTCCGCAAGACCCGCAATTGGCCCACCCGACAAAAGTCGAGTTCATCGGGTCATGTGGAACAACGTGTTCGCTGCTTATTATATCGGTCGAAATCGACTGGTATGATTAACTCAAGACCTTGGGCATAGTCACTCAAACTTCATATTTGGACTGCATCGGGTCATTTTATTCATCATGTACTGCTACTGCTGCCTTGAGCAATCATTGCTTGCTTGCCACATCAGAGTCAAATCAACGCCTACTTTAATGATCAGGGTGGGGAGTAGGGGCTCCTAGCTAGCTTGCCTGATGCATGTCCTCCAATGTTAATGATCAGGATCCTTGAAAAAAATTAAAGAATCTTCTCCTTAGACTTTAGTCAAGTCAGAATATATAAAATGTTCATTGGCACACCACGTGACTTAGGGATACGCTATAATTATTAGGATCAATATATATAGCCGGCCGATCGATCGATCCAAACAATTTTTTGGGGCATTACTATTTTCCTTGGATTGATTCAACAAACTTTCAAGAGTGCGTGAGAAAGTTAGCTCGAAATAAAATGAATCGAGATAAAGGTTAAAGGTCTTTGGAGCTATCATCACCACACATGATTAACACATGAATTAATATATATAAATATATACGAAAGCTAGCTAGGACAGCTACACCCACACTTATTTTTTAGAGATTTGTGTTAAGGGTAATATAAAGTATAAATTGTAGGCAAAACTCCAAAAGGATGGTCCCCTAATCAACGTGCAGCCATCAATGGACTTATAAATCTGGCCGTTCCTATTATCTTTTTTATTTGAAAATATCTATTTATTAAATACGCACGACAAAACAGTACTATCGCCCTAATGGATGCCCATAAATTAGTATGAAAAAATATTTAAAGACAAGCTTAGCTAGCTAGCAAATAGCAAATATTATTAATTAGTTGTAGTTGGGATATGATGATATAACCGGCCTTCTGCGTAGCACTGTTATAAATAAGAACATCAACAGGATGAATCCACATCTTCAAGCATATATAGATCAGCTCACGAGTACTCTCTCGCTCACTGAGTCACCGACCAGCTAGAGTAAACCACTGGAGATAAGTAAAGAAAGAAATCAGGGCCGGGACTAGTCTCAGATGGGAAGGAATCCTTGTTGTTCAAAGGAGGGCTTGAATAGGGGAGCATGGACAGCTACGGAAGACAACATACTCACAGGATATATCACAATGCATGGTCAAGGAAAATGGAGAGACCTTCCCAAAAGAGCAGGTTATTATATAGACAGCTTAAATATTTCTATGAATTATGAGTGTTTTCTTTTTCTTTTCCATTATATATAGTACTGGTGCGTACACTCATGCAAGAAATAAAACCATATATATTTTTTTAATGGGGTTTTCAGGGCTTAAGAGATGTGGGAAGAGTTGCCGACTAAGATGGATAAATTATCTTCGACCTGATATTAAGAAAGGCAACATAACCAGTGACGAAGACGAGCTCATTATTAGGCTTCACAATCTCTTGGGGAATAGGTCCGTCCTCTTACGTATATATATACCACGTTAATTATTTTATTTTTTTAGCGAGTTCCAATTCAGAGAATTGCAAATTCATCAATTCGCACACGTCAGTACAACTTAAGTTCAACAAATCTTTACAGCAGGATGTTGATGAGAATCGTGTGTTGCTGATTGCAGATGGAGTCTGATAGCAGGGCGACTTCCAGGCCGAACAGGCAATGAAATCAAGAACTACTGGAACACCAAGTACATTAATAATGGAAAGAAAGTCCAACATCACCCTAAGTACCCTGCCTCTGAACGGACACCATCAAACCAAGCACAAGAAGAGTCAAATCTGGGTCCAGATCAATTAGGGTCAGCTGGAAAACCAACTGAAGCAAATACAGGCTCAGATGTGATCTGTACCGAGCAGGGAACTAGGTGCACCAAAGTTGTCCTAACCTCGGGGCAAGAAGAACTTCATGAGGATCAACTTGACAGTAAGCGGCCAGTGGTTGAATCTTTAGGCCGTCTTCATGAACCAGTTGAGTTTTCAAGATTCATTTTGGAGGAAAATAATCCGCCCAACTTCATGATGGATTTTGAGATGGATGAAATCTTCCTTCCGGATTTTCTCAATATGGATTTCTCTCAGATATGTTGTTTTGAAAATGAGGGTGTTAATTTGATGCTGTAGTACTAGATCGATGTGCTTTAGAGCTGTACTGTTAATCTTGTTTATTGTGTGTAATTATGACTTTGGACGTACTGTTGCTGCATTATTATTAATGTATTAATATGTATTAGATATAGCTAGCTAGTGACATATATGCATGAGTACGCAGTAGTCTTATGCATACGTTATATACTTTGGATCCTATAAAAAATTACCTGTCACAAAGACCAAGATTTTGATCGATCGGGACATCCGGTCAGAACTTCTTGGTTTCTGAATTAGATAGGCAGTGTGGTCTAAATCAACGACCTTGTGGTTGCATGCATGCATGCATACATACATATACTTTTTTAACTCGGACCAAAACAAGTATATTAGATATAAGCTGTAAAAGTAGTTTTTTATTAGTAGCTAGTTTCTACATTTTTTCAAAGGGACTTTGTACATCCTTATTTAGTTTATACAAATCATTTTTCGACTTGCATCTGATTGGTCTATATATCATATATATAATTAATATGTCATAATTAATCTCCTCAAAGTGCGGTCGTGTGAATTAATTTGTGTACGTGAAAATAATTAACCCATGTGAAATTCAACGTCTATGGAACTTTCTTAAAATTGTGTTAAGTATATATAATATGCCTCATGGAGCTTAATTAATTATATTTCCGACTAGTGTCTAATTTGTTTAATGGAACTCACCCAGAAAAATAGAAAACAAATGATGATTTCACGGACTAGGCTCAAAAACCTGCAACACAAATAGAGTGGTGGCTTGGGGTTATGGGTAACCTTCGATGCTTAAGTCAATGTTGTTCTTCTTTTATGGAGAATTTCAATAAGCAAGAGAGCATGATTGTGGTCCTGACTTGATGGTTGGCTTTTATACAGCTAGTCGAGTTGTCGAGGTGGTCTCCTGTATCCCATGTTAGAGAGACATGGGTTACATTCTCAAGGCAAGTTAGTGGGCGTGGCTGCTTCCAACGTGCTTCTTTCAGTGGCAAGGGGTCGTGTTACGCACATTATTGGGGACAAGTTGCCTTACAGTGACCTCTATCAATGTGTGTGCTTACCTTTCGACAACGTGGCTCTATCATTACATGTGTGTACAGGGTAGAATTAGGAATGTCGGTGTCCCGTTACCTTAGATCTGTCTCTCTCTCTAGGCTTGGGCCTTGGGCTTCTTCTTGCTCGGGCCCAAGGCCTCTTATCTTTTACACAGTCCATGAAGGGGGCACAAAGGAGGTTGACGCGTGGAGGGCCTTCGGTATGGACTCGACCCAACCCGAGTGGGATATAAACATCTCTCTTAATCGGGCCAGTCCAACAAGGGGTTTTAATTATTTCCTCCCCGATGACGATGATCCAAAAGCATCTTTAGTTCCTTGCTCGATCTTTAATTTGAGACGTTACACTGGATCCACATGCTCGATCTAATTCACACGATGAGTCACTCAAATATATGGTGTTATATATATATATGTATGTATGTATGTATGTATTTGATTTGCTGGCAATTAAAGTTGCATGTGCAGCTAGGAGATCTATTAATATCTATGCCTCGTCTTACGATCGATCATCATGATCTCTAGATCACTTAATTATTATGATTAATTATATATTTGGAGTACCGACAAATCTAATTGGCTCAATAAAGAGGAGCTGGTCTTGACTAGCTAGCTCCATCGAGATCATTTACCATGCAACGAGATACAAAGGATCGGGCTGGGTTGCATGCATGGTTGGACGTCACTGGCTGGCTGATCTTCGATCTCATCTCAAATGTGCATTTAAATATTATATATCACGTAATTTTAATTTTATTATATAAAATGTAATATTTTTATTACTTTTAAATGATTTTTTATTTCGATAAAAAAAATATAAAAATTAATGAATAATGTTACTTTACGGTAATAAAATAAAAACGAAATGCCAGTATAGTACTGTATAAAACTACCAGTATATTCTATTTCTCTGCATTTCTCTTCTTTGGAGCTTTGCAAGAATGCATGCGCCTCCTGGAAACTTTTTTTTTTTTTTTTTAAGCAAGCTGTAGCTATATATTAATAAAAAGGAGAAAAACATTGAGTTCATGCTCTTTATTTACAGCAAACTTCTACTCTAAGGTGGGTCTTTCCCATTATGAAAGTCTAACATAGATGGGGCTAGGAATTAAAATAAGAGAGAGATTTCCATAGGCCTGTTTTGAAGCTGCCAATTGCACTAGATTATAATGCGCATATCGATTCTTATTTCGATGTATTTTTTCAACTTTTCAAACTTTGAAATTGCCAAGAAGGTGTTTGATATATCTAATGATGTCTGCATGGTCCAATCTGAGGCTTGTTTTTTATTGTTAACTGCTTGAACCACCAGATTTGAATCTCCTTGGACTATGATGTTCTTGAATTGTGATTTGTCAGCTTCTTGTATGATCATCAAAGCTGCTGCTGCCTCCCCTATATTGGGACTGGTGCTTTGAATGAAGTCTGTTTT
>QEOT01123123.1:10282-47636 GCA_003123785.1 Pterocarya stenoptera | reverse complement strand
ACATAAAAACTTATTTTAAATGAGTCCCATAAAACTCACTTCATCATCTCAATTTACTATTATTAATAAAAAAACTCAATTTATTTCAACATTATCACCCTCAATGATTCCCCGCTAGCATTGTCACTTTTTTTACCATATATAATCATCACCAATATAATTTAAATATATATTCAGCTCAACTACCACCAATTGGTAATCAACGAGACTGATCTTCAAAATTCAAATATGTAATTCTCGGATCGGCTCCAACCTTGAATAAAGCCAAAGTGGCTTTTCCTTATTCCTATCCAAACCTCTCGGCATGAATTGGATTTTATATATGGGAAACAGCGTGTCGGTTACTAACTTTAGTGGACGTACAGCATTATTTTATCTTAAAAAGACACCAGAAATTAAGGATTTGTCGTATCAGGGACGGGAAGAAAACAAAACCATTGGCTGATCCGGACCCAGACCCCAAAACCACCAGCAAATTACTGGTCTTGTTGATGGTTTTTCCAAAACTTCAGCTCCTTTTCAAGTATCTGGCTTTCCATCCCTCCCTCCCTATATATAAAAGAACCCCTCCATTTGATCTTCTGTATCAAGCACATATCCTTCTCGAATCAATTCTATTCTCTAGTACACAAAAGTTTGCAAGTCCTTGTTCTCTAATTTCAAGAGCAAATCAGTCTAATTGTGGAGTTATACGAAGAAGATGAGTTCAACAAGCAGAGCTATTGTAGCAGCCAGCGTAGGAGTAGTGGAGGCCATGAAAGACCAGATGGGCATCTGCAGATGGAATTATATTATAAGATCTGCGCAGCAAAATACAAAGAACCATCTCCGGTCGTTATCTCAGGCAAAGAACCTCTCCTCTTCAACTTCTGCAGTGGTTTCAAGCAAAGTAAGAGATCATCAGGAGAAAATGAAGAAGTCAGAAGAGTCTTTGAGGACAGTCATGTACTTGAGCTGTTGGGGTCCCAATTGAGGCTTTGAGATCTGCTGAAGAAAGCGAGCCACTGAGTTCTCGGAGAACGTCGACGTTGCCTGAAGGGAAATGTCAGTCCGAGCTTGTCATAGCGGAAATTTTAGACTGAACATGGCATTTGGTCGATGCAAAATTATTAATGTAAATTCATGTGAACTGTTGTACTTAATGGGTAAATGCTCCATTACATCAACCCTGCAGTAATGGTTGATTATTCAAGAATGTCTGATCCTTTTTATCTGCTTCACATGCATTAATATAACATTTTATTTCTACTTATTTTTTGGTTTCAACCATACCTCAAAGAGCTTGCTCTAAGCGTCCTCATCATAACTAGATCCTTATTATATGTGTCCGACACCCTTACATTTATGGCATATAATATCCTAATGTTTCATTTCATGGATACCCATATAGTTTTTCTCATTGTTTATGTCCCTTAATTTTGCTTATATATATAGAATAGAGCTTGCATTGGTCTTTTCATTGATACCCATGCATATATAGTTTTAGGTCTAGGATCACACTTACAAAAATCATTTAGGCATGGTACTGAATCCGCTCAAAAATTGTTAAAGTAGACCCAAATCCATGCTTAGAGAGTGAATAGGATTTTTACCCTAATTATCATTTAAATATTCAGTTCATTTATTAAATAAAGTATTACCACATATATATATATAAAGAAAATTTTAAGAAAACAGTAAACAAAAAAAAAAAAAATAAATTTAGAATTTTCAAATAATAAAACCACTTTTGAGTGATAAGCCATCACTTATAATCCATTGTGAAAGATAGGGATTGTTGATTAGACAATGAGACGAGATAAAAGAAAAAACGACAAAACAATGTGGGTTGGAAAATGAATCTGTATCATTAGGCAACATCTAAGCAGGCTCGGGAGAGTGGCGTGATAAGGACCCTCCTTGAGGTGGCCGTTCACCAACAATTTACTTTTGAGTGAGACAGCCTAAATACTGTATATTAATCCTTTGGGCCTCAACTTGGAGAAAACGAGTAGCTTTTGTTTATTCCAATCCAAATATCCTGACTGCTCAAAAGAAAAAAAGTGGTCCAAGACTCCAAAATCCTGGCATGGATTTGGTTTGTATATTGGAAAACAGCGTGCGCGTTAGTAACTCAAGTGGACAGCATTATTTTATCTGAAAGTGACTGGAATGTAAACCATTGACCTCCCGTACCCGAAAACCACCACCAAATGGTTTAGTTTTGGTGGGTATTCCCAAACTTCAGCTCCTTCCCTAGTATTCGACTGACATCACTCTCTGCCTATGTATAAAAAGAGGCTCCTCCATATGGTTTGCTACATCAAGCACGTATCCTTCAGTTTTATTTGGTACACGAAGTTTGCATTGCCTTCTTCTCTAATTTCAAGGGCAAAGAAGAGTCTTTTGAAGAGTAGAAGATGAGTTCGACAAGCAGAGTAATTGTAGCAGCCAGCGTAGGAGTTGTGGAGGCCATGAAAGACCAGATGGGTATCTGCAGATGGAATTATATTATAAGATCGGCTCAACAAAATACAAAGAACCCTCTCCGGTCCATGTAGGCCAATAGCCTCTCCTCCTCAACTTCTGCAGTGGTTTCAAGCAAAGTAAGAGACCGGGAGAAAATGAAGAGGTCAGAAGAGTCTTTGAGGAGAGTCATGTACTTGAGCTTTTGGGGTCCCAATTGAGGATCTGGTCAGCTGAAGAAAGCGAGCCAGTGTTTCCTGGGAGAACGTCGTTGCCTGAAGACCATTCATACCGCGTCGGCATGGCGATGGGAAATGTCAGGCCGAAATGGTCATAGTAGAATTAATTGTAGACAAAATATATAGCATTTGACTGATGAAAAATTATGGTAAATTGTGAACTTTAATGGGTAGATTCTCTATTAATATGAGTCGTGTTGAAGTTGTTTGTATTCTTCAATCTTGAAAAAGCAGTGATTCTACCCAATACAACACTTAGAGAAGGTGAATAGGTGTAGTTCGATTTTTCTAGTCTAATAAAAATATTGATGAACAAGCAATTAAACAATCAAATAAATCACATAGATAATCAATAGAGAGATTTGATCACGAAGTGGAAACTCATTTGAAGAACTCTTCAAAATCTAAAACCACTCCGGGTGTAAGACACCACCTCAAATCCACTATAGAAACTTTAGTTGTTACAACCAATTTAGCGACACTTACAAAACCTTTGAAGTTCCTAAACTTGATCTACAACACCACGAGTGACCCACTCGATCTCTACAAGCATGTAGTGCCCAAACTCCGACCTTTCTATAGCATCCCACGAGAACCTCTCGATCTTTGCATCAACAGCAACTCCGAAAACCTTCCAACCAATAAAACACGTCCACTTCGATGGACTTGTATGAGGTTTGATCTTGTGTGTGTGTGGTGGAGATATGTTCTTCCAAGAGAGATTCACAATGTGGGGTGAAAGTTCTCTCAATGGCTCTTGGAAGCACCTAGGGTTTTTGCTCTGTTTTTCCACACCAAAGAACAGAATAAGATATTCTATATATAGCCCCTCTGATTCACGGCGCTCAAAAACCTGAATTTCAAGTGTCTTGAACATTGGCTCGAGCGAAGTTTCAAGCGAGAGTCGAGCACAAGTTAACTTTCAGAACTTCGCTCGAGCGACACGTCGAGCGACCATCAAGTAGACCTCTCTACCTGAGTTTACTCGAGCGCATAGTCAAGCAACCATCGAGCTGACCTCTCTGTCTGAGTTCGCTCAAGCTCTGAGTCGAGACACGTCGAGCGGATCTCTTTGGAAGGCTTCATTCGAGTGCCACGTCAAGCGGACCTCTCTCGAAGGCTTAGCTCGCATGTCGAGCCAACTTCTCTTACTCGAGCGAAGTGTCGAGCCGTGTCAAGCCAACTTCCTGCACACTTCCTATATGTGTTATGCTTGAGCCAGTTGAGCTCACTTGACCTCCTCTTGACTAAAACACACTTCAACACTTGTTACAACACACTTTTAAACAGGTTTTCACAAGAATATGCAAATTAACTAAAATTTTCCTCAACAATCTCCCCCTTTGGCATTTCTGTGACAAAACCTCTAACCTATTACATTAAACCTAATCCTGACACACTCTACTCAAGATTCCCAAATATAAGTATAGTCACGAACATGGGATATTTCTATACATACTTAACAAACAGGTAAGTGTACCAAAATAAAAGTGCAAGAAATATTATCTTATGTGTAATCAATATAGTTAAAAGCAAAAATTGATCTTATACACATGCCAAGCACAATAGTAGATCAAAAATTATGTTTCATAAAACAAATATTCTAATATTTGTGCTCCCCCTATGTATGAGCTCCCCCTAACACATACCATCACTCCCCCTGCATGTATACTTCTTCCCCTTTTTGTCACAAAGAGCCAAGGGTTTCAATCATCACCATCACAATTAAAACTTATGCCAAACATTATCCCAACACTAGGAATGATATGTGATGAGCATGGGAACAATGCTATGCCAATGCATGATGAAAAAATGAAACCAAACATCATTGAGACATTTCACCGAGCACTTGGAGTGCATCCAAGCAAAAACCAAGTTCAAAACTCCATGGGAGTTCCATGAACTTCCTAAATACAAAGGTGAAAGAATCATCCTCTACACCCAAATCACAAAACAACAAATAACTCAAATCATTCTCTCCATTTCAAAAACCAAAGCAAAATACCCAAATGCAACAAATCCAAATGAAGATGCTAACCATGAAAATGCCATGGGATTTGAAAATTAGGAAAATAAACACAAATGGAGACGCTTACTGTTATTAGGATGAGATTCCTTGAGAGAAATCAAATGAAAGACACACAGATCAAAAAGGAGAAAAAAATCACACGAAGAGAGGAGAGGAAACGACAATGGAAGTGAAATGGGTCTGGGGGGAAAAAAACCGAGGTGGGCTTATTAAGCCGTGTTCGCTCGACTGTCATTTAAGTTTCGCTCAAGCAGATACCCAAAATTTACAACTTCATGCATTTTCTTTTATTCAGTGATTCAAGAATTAATGAAGTCAATTTTGAAGCCCAAAAATCACATCAAATGTCAAAGAGCATCATACTATCACAATTTACGCAAGTAGTAAAAACAGAGTATCACAAGTAAAATAAACATGCATGTTTTGTGAATCCTAACTCAATCAAGAAGTTTCAACCAAAAGATGTGAGTGGGATTTGGGCTAAACATGAAACCATAAGTTCTTGGGAAGCATTTCCACTATACAGAAAGTCAAAAATAATGCTGATAGGACCTAAATATTTCTGTTTGAATTCCTGTATCAGTATTGTCCTATTGAGTAATATGACTAATTTTTCTTTTTCTTCTTCATTTTCTTCCCCTTTTACTTTTTTTTTTCTTCTCTTTTTCTACCCTTTTTATTTATTTATTTATAGATAGAGAATTTTTACATGAGGAATTTTGATATATAATCATGAGGTCATCTAGCCCGTGGTCAATTCTGTATACACGTAGAGCTCCCTTACACATTTGATTGCCTTCCCAAGAACTCACGGGTAGCAAAACAACAATTGATTGAGCTGGAAGTATAGTGTGTGATGTAGGTCACAAATCACAAATAATACATATATTTTACACATTTGTAGCTTATAAAAGTACATGATACAATTTTCAAAAGACATATGTACCAGAAATTTTCAGAATTGACAATACTAACACTCTTCATCACACATTCACGTGCAAGATATTATGAATGATTTTTTAGAAACACACACAACACTACACAAGGAAAAAATTATGCATGAATTGAGCACACACAATATGAGAAAAAAAAAATAAAGAAAAACTATACAAGACCTAAACATGTATAAAATGCATGTATGCATGACCATCAATCTATACCATGTCTGGTCTGCTCCTCCCCCTTTCTCATCCATACTTGTTTCACTTTTAGATTATTCACCTTCTCATCCTTCTGGCTAGTAGTCAGTTGGTCTAACTTCATATTGATCATCTTATTTTGTTTGGTCAAGACCATGACTTGGATCCACAAATTCTGATACCCTTTTCTTAAGTAGGGCTTTTCAATTCTCTTAGGATGACCCCTAAGCTCAAAACAGTTTGGTCGAATGTGACCAATCTTACCACAATTGTGACAAACATGGTTTGCATTGTGAGCTTTTTGTCTCATGGAGGGTGAGACGTACCTAGGAGCATTCATGAAATTCTTACCATTTTTACAAGAATAAGCAGTCCTACTTTTAGAGAAAGCAGGAGTATGAACATATTGATTTTTTAACTTAAAGAAATCTTGTCTTACATGACCAACCTTCCCACAGTGATGACACATAGGGCTCGTGTTGCGAGCTCTTTGTCTCTTGGGAGGTGGGATAGACTTTTGAACATGAGGGTTTTCTTACCCTTTTCAGATGGTTGAGCTTTGCCATTTTGATTCAATGCAGGAACAAACATAATGTTTCCTACATTTTTACAGGAGGTTTTTGAAGTTGGCGCCACATCAGATTTCTCTTTCACATATCCTATACCTCTCTTGTCACTAGAGGACTTTCTTGAGTTTAGGATTTTGTCAAGTTTTTGTTTCCCAGTAGAAAAGTTTTTCAGTTTGTCGTTTAACAAAATCAACTCACATTCCTGCATTTTTACTTTATCATCGAGTGACACATTCCTCTTTTGCAACTGGTCGGTTAGACAAATGGCTTCATTCAATTGACCTTAAAGATCCTCATTTTCTCTTTTGCAAGTATCTATATTCTCAATATGTGCTTTATTGAGTTTCCACAATTTTACACATTCCTTATATAACTTCTCATAGATTTCCTGCAACTCATTTTCATCCCTAGATTCACTTCTGGATATACACTCATTTTTAGATATTAATTCACTTCTGTGACTTTGGCTACCGATAGAAAAAGTGAATGCCATGTAGTTAAGATTTTTCTTTGGAGAATGACTCTCTGATAAGTCACTTGTCTCAGAATCATCATCACTCAAGGAAGCACCATTTGCTATCCCTTTGGCCTTTTTGTAATTTGCACACTCAAAGCGAACGTGCTCAAAGCCATGGCATTCATGACACTATACCTTGTCTTTGGTAGCTCTAGTGTATTTCTTAGAGCTCCTTTCCTTGTTCCCTGAACTGGAATTTCCGTTGACTTTCTCAAACTTTCTATTCTTATATCCTCAGTTCTTTCTATTTATAGACACAAACATCTTCCTGAATTTTTTAGCATACAAAGTTACTTCATTGTCACTCATAGCCAACCCATCGGATGACTCTCTAATAGTGTTAAGGGCAATGGACTTATTTTTCTTATCCACAGGAAGAGTATGTTCATAGGTTTGTAGAAAGCCCACCAGCTCTTCAATCCTCATATTTTCCAGATCTTTACTTTCTTCAATGGCAATGACTTTGGGACGGAATCTCTTAGGAAGAGATCTGAGAACTTTTCTCACAATTCTATTTTCTGGAAGCTTGTCTCCTAAATTAAAACTAGAGTTGATAATGTCATTTAGTTTTGCATAAAAGACATTAAAAATTTCATCACCCCTCATTCTAAGTTCTTCAAAGTTGGTAGTCAACATTTAAAACTTAGAGTTCTTCACAGCCTTGGTACCTTCATGAGTCATTTTAAGAATGTCTCATGCCTCGTTGCAAATTTCACACATAGAGATTCGCTTGAACTCCTCCTGGGACACGGCCATGAAAATTGCATTCAGGCCTTTGTTATTCCAACCACACTCGTTGACTTCATTCTTAGAGTATTCTTCCACCTCTCTGGGAATTTCAACTCCATCAACAATTGTAACCGGTTGTTTCCATCCTCTTACCATAGAAACCCACACTTATTCATCTATGGATTTCAGAAAAGCTCTCATTCGAACTTTCCAATAGGCATAATTACTACCATTAAAATAAGGTGGCGATGTGAGTGATTGAGACTTATCCATTATAACCACTTAAGCAGGATCACAATCAGGAACTAAATCCTAGCGGAGTGAACACGCTCTGATACCAATTGAAAAGGCAGTGGTTCTACCCAATACAACACCTAGAGGGGTTGAATAGGTGTAGTTCGATTTTTCTGGTCTAATAAAAATATTGATAAACAAGCAATCAAACAATCAAATAAATCACACAGATAATCAACACAGAGATTTGATCACGAAGTGGAAACTCATTTGAAGAACTCTTCAAAATCTAAAACTACTCCAGGTGTAAGACACCACCTTAAATCCACTATAGAAACTTTAGTTGTTACAATTAATTTAGCGACACTTACAAAACCTTTGAAGTTCATAAACTTGATCTGCAACACCACGAGTGACCCACTCGATCTCTACACGCATGTAGTGCCGAAACTCCGACCTTTTTATAGCATCCCACTAGAACCTCTCGATCTTTGCATCAACAGTAACTCCGGAAACCTTCCAACCAATGAAACACGTCCACTTCGATGGACTTGTATGAGGTTTGATCTTGTGTGTGTGTGGTGGAGATATGTTCTTCCAAGAGAGATTCACAATGTGAGGAGAAAGTTCTCTCAATGGCTCTTGGAAGCACCTAGGGTTTTTGCTATGTTTTTTCACACCAAATAACAGAATAAGATGTTCTATTTATAGCCCCTCTGATTCACGGCGCTAAAAAACCTGAATTTCAAATGTCTTGAACATTGCCTCGAGTGAAGTGTCAAGCGAGAGTCGAGCGCAAGTTAACTTTCAGAACTTCACTTGAGCGACACGTCAATCGACCATCGAGCGGACCTCTCTGTCTGAGTTCGCTTGAGCTTTGAGTCGAGTGAACGTCGAGCAAACCTCTCTAGAAAGCTTAGCTCGAGCACACGTCAAGCAGACCTCTCTGGAAGGCTTAGCTCGAGCGGACGTCGAGCCAACTTCTCTAGCTCGAGTGAAGTGTCGAGCCGTGTCAAGCTAACTTCCTACACACTTCCTGTATGTGTTATACTTGAGCTAGTTGAGCTCACTTGACCTCCTTTTGACCTCCTTTTGACTAAGACACACTTCAATACTTGTTACAACACACTTTTACACAAGTTTTCACAAGAATATGCCAATCAACTAAAATTTCCCTCAACAAATCTTCTTAGCTACTTTTCATGGATGACCGTATTGCATGCGGGAATTTTAGAATTTAAAAGTTGTCGTTGACATAGGGTCTTTTTCATGAAGATGTTTGTCGTCTTTGATGTTTCTTGCTGGAAATTTATAAGCTGATCATCAGTTTTCCAACAAGATGATCCTCATGACCTGATTAAACGCATTGGTTAATTTGAAACAAGTCTAAAATAACCATGTTCATTGATTTTTTTCACCCAAAAGCAGTATTGTACCATCACTGGTGATCTCTAGGATCAATATTTACTTAAATTTTTATTCAAACTCAAGAAAAGAAATTTGACAAATGTGTTTGAATGGTGCAGAAGATCTCCATTAGGTAGCTTGACAAATCATGTGTTAACTGTTAAGTAGAGAATGAGCAGATGTGAACGAAGATACTGAATATACCATGTCATGATCTGTTGCACCACATCAATTATCTAGTCATTTGAAGAAAACGTAGAAGGATTGATTTTCTTGGAATAGAAAACAAAGTGTAATTACGAAGAATAATAGGAGAATAATCAACTGAGAGATGTTCAAAAGATTAAGAAGAGACAACATTCGCTGTTTGTTGTGGATAAGCAATCAAGTATGAGTTAAGAATGGCTAGAAATCAATATTGTCATTGTGAAAAGTATCACCGTTGAGACCATTTTTATATAAGAGAATATCTAAAATATATATGTTATTGATCTTGACTTAAAAATATAAAATCAAATCATCACTTGTATATGTTAAAATAAATTACAAAATATATTTGATTTTATTTTTAAAAACTTATGAATTAAGCTCTCAATTGATTAAGAGTTTTCTAAATCATGAGAAAAATATAGTTTTCTACAAAATATAGTTTCCATTCTTGTGCTCGTAGTCGTTGGGTGGTTTCCTTACGTGAAATTGTAGCCGTTTCCGTTGGGCCTGATTCTCGGCTGACTTGGTTGAGAAATTGAGTTATTGTCAATAGTCCCCCTAGAAGGCTAAGTACTCTAAGGCCCCGTTAGCAACTTTGGAAGATATTGTGATTAATTCAGTTCAATTTTATTTTAAGCTGAGTCTACCGCTAAACATTCAACTTTCAAACAACTAAATATCACTCAACTCAAAATCTCTTTAAAAATGGGACCCATAACTTTTTTCAACTCAACACATCTTTATACGTATGTAGAATCCACAACATTTTTCAATTTCTCATAAATACATCCAAACTTATCTTAACATCCAAACACATATAAACTTATCTTAAGTAGACCTTACAAAACTTACTTCATTATCTTAACTCATTACTATTTGTAAAGAATTCAATTCTATCTTAACATCCAAACAGAATCTAAGAACACGACCAGTGGTAGAAGCTGGATAGTCCGCTAGCATTTTTACCATATATAATAATCACCAATATAATTTAAATATATATTCAGCTCAACTATCACCAATCGGTAATGAACGAGACTGATCTTCAAATATGTAATTCTCTGATCGGCTTCAACCTTGAATAAAACCAAAGTGGCTTTTCTTTATGCATATCCAAAGCTGTCTGCATGAATTGGATTTTCTATACTGGAAACAGCTTGCGGGTTACTAACGTTAGTGACAAAAGCGACAGAAATTGAGGATTTGTCGTATCAGGGACGGGAAGAAAACAAAACCATTGGCAGATCCGGACCCAGACCCCAAAACCACCAGCAAATTACTGGTCGTGTTGATGGTTTTTCCAAAACTTCAGCTCCTTTTCAAGTATCTGGCTTTCCATCCCTCTCTCCCTATATATAAAAGAGCCCCTCCATTTGATTTTCTATATCAAGCACATATCCTTCTTGGATCAATTCTATTCTCTAGTACACAAAGTTTGCAATTCCTTTTTCTCTAATTTCAAGACCAAATCAGCCTAATTGTGAAGAGTTACACGAAGAAGATGAGTTCAACAAGCAGAGCTATTGTAGCAGCCAGCGTAGGAGTCGTGGAGGCCATGAAAGACCAGATGGGCATCTGCAGATGGAATTATATTATAAGATCTGCGCATCAAAATACAAAGAACCATCTCCGGTCGTTATCTCAGGCAAAGAACCTCTCCTCTTCAACTTCTGCAGTGGTTTCAAGCAAAGTAAGAGATCATCAGGAGAAAATGAAGAAGTCAGAAGAGTCTTTGAGGACAGTCATGTACTTGAGCTGTTGGGGTCCCAATTGAGGCTTTGAGGTCTGCTGAAGAAAGCGAGCCACTGAGTTCTCGGAGAACGTCGACGATGCCTGAAGGGAAATGTCAGTCCGAGCTTGTCATAGCGGAATTTTAGACTGAACATGGCATATGGTTGATGCAAAATTATTAATGTAAATTCATGTGAACTGTTGTACTTAATGGGTAAATGCTCCATTACATCAACCCTGCATTAATGGTTGATTATTCAAGAATGTCTGATCTTTTTTATCTGCTTCACATGCATTAATATAACATTTTATTTCTACTTATTTTTTGGTTTCAACCATACCTCAAAGAGCTTGCTCTAAGCGTCCTCATCATAACTAGATCAGTTATCTTTATTATATGTGTCCGACACCCTTACATTTATGGCATATAATATCCTAACGTTTCATTTCATGGATACCCATATAGTTTTTCTCATTTTTTATGTCCCTTAATTTTGCTTATATATATAGAATAGAACTTGCATTGGTCTTTTCATTGGTACCCATGCATATATAGTTTTAGGTCTAAGGATCACACTTACAAAAATAATTTAAGCATGGTGAATCCGCTCAAAAATTGTTAAAGTAGACCCAAATCCATGCTTAGAGAGTGAATAGGATTTTTACCCTAATTATCATTTAAATATTCAGTTCATTTATTAAATAAAGTACCACATATATTTATATATAAAGAACATTCTAAGAAAACAGTAAAAAAAAGAAAGAAAGAAAAAAACTTAATACTGAGATCTTGTTAATAAATTTAGAATTTTCAAATAATAAAACAACTTTGAGTGCTAAGGCATCGCTTATAATCCATTGTAAAAGATAAGGGTTGTTGATTAGACAATCAGATGAGATAAAAGAAAAAATGACAAAACAATGTGGGTTGGAAAATGAGTCTGTATCATTAGGCAACATCTAAGCAGGCTCGGGAGAGAGGCGTGATAAGGACCCTCCTTGAGGTGGCCATTCACCAACAATTTACTTTTGAGTGAGACAGCCTAAATACTGTATATTAATCCTTTGGGCCTCAACTTGGAGAAAACGAGTGGCTTTTGTTTATTCCAATCCAAATCTCCTGACTGCTCAAAAGAAAAAAGTGGTCCAAGGCTCCAAAATCCTGGCATGGATTTGGTTTGGGAAAACAGCGTGCGCGTTAGTAACTCAAGTGGACAGCATTATTTTATCTGAAAGTGACTGGAATGTAAACTGTAAGAGTTGTTGAAGGTCTGGTTTGTTGGAATAAAAGAGAAGTAGAGTAACGAAGAAGATGAAGAAAGAGTCGTGTAAAATATTCAATGTTATTACAAAGTATTCTGTACAGTAACTATTTATAAGAAGAATAATCTGTACAGAAAAATGAATATACTATATTGCCCCTTCTCATCTATTCATAACAGAATCCGTTAGGCATGTAGTGGTGCTGGCAGTACTGATTTGTTCCCTGTGTGTGGTAATTGACTTATCATCTGGTAATATCCCTCCGCAAGATGGAGAATAGATGTTTTCTATTCCCATCTTGGACAAAAGGAAGCCAAATTGAGTGGAAGGAAGTGCCTTTGTGAAGGCACCTGCAAGCTGTGAAGATGAACATACATGACAAGTGTGTAGGAAACCTGATTGAATTTTATCTCTAATGAGATGACAATCGAGCTCAATGTGTTTTGTACGCTCGTGAAACACCGGATTTGCTGCGATGTTGATGGCAGCTTGATTGTCGCAATATAAGTCAGCTGGAAGTGGCATCATGATGCGCAAATCATGTAAAATATGAGACAGCCATTGCAGCTCACAAGAAGTAGTAGCCATGGCCCGATACTCGGCTTCGGCAGAGGAGCGGGAGACCACAGTTTGCTTCTTTGAACGCCATGATATGAGTGAGATTCCGAGGAAGATGCAAAAGCCTGTGATGGATCGCCAGGAATTAGGACAAAAGGCCCAATCCAAGTTAATATAACCTTAGAGATGCAAGGAAGAGCTGGAAGAGAAAGAAGGCCCTGGCCAGGTGCATTCTTGATGTAGCGAAGCACTTGCTGAGCTACATGGAGATGACATGAAGTAGGTCTGGTCATGAATTGGCTCAAAACATGGACAGCGTAGCTTATATCAGGCCAAGTAATTGTAAGGTAAATTAACCGACCAACCAAACGACGATAAGGAAGAGGATCCGAGAGAAGCTGTCCGTCATTCATACGAAACTTTAAATTTTGTTCCATTGGTAACTTGAGGGGGCGAGTACCAAGAAAACCAGCACAAGATAAAAAAATCTAAAGCATATTTCTTTTGACAAATTGAGATGCCCTTGGAAGAACGAGCCACTTCTATACCAAGGAAATAGCATAGTTCACCAAGGCATTTATTCAAAAATGAGAGCTGAGAAATGATTGAAGAGAAGCAATGGAGTCCAAGTTGGAGCTGGCCACGACAATGTCATCAACATAGACGAGAAGAGCCATGAAGGAGCCATTGTGCAGTTGAGTGAAAAGGCTGTGATCAGCCTTAGATTGCTGAAAACCGAATGTAAGTAAGGCAGTAGAGATTTGGAATACCATTGTCGTGGAGCTTGTTTCAAGCCATAAAGACTCTTGTGGAGACGACAAACTTGAGTGGGAGAACCTTTTAAATATCCAGGAGGTTTGCGCATGAAAACTTCCTCTTCTAAATCACCATGGAGGAAGGCATTTTGAATATCAAATGACCTTAAAAACCAGCCTTTAATGGAGGCAGCTGCCAATAGAGTGTGAACAGTGACAAGTTTTGCCACAAAGGCAAAAGTTTCATTGTAGCCGAGGCCCTCCTGCTGTGTAAAACCTTTGGCAACAAGGCGCGCCATGTAGCGCTCAATACTACCATCGGAATGATGCTTTATTTTGAAGACCCATTTGGAACTGATGGTATGTTTGCCAAGAGGTAAATCAACTAGAGACCAAGTGTTGTTGAGTTCAAGGGTTGATATTTCAGAATCCATAGCCTTGCACCAATGAGAATACTTAACAGCTTCACCATAAGAGATGGGTTCAAAAGAAGCAGACAAAGTGGAAACAAAGGCATGATCAGATGGAGAGAGTTTATGAAATGAAATAGATGCAGAAAGTGGAAAAGATGTACATGATTTGCAGGGCCCTACCGTGGACAAGGATGAAGAAGGAGCAGCATTGGTACGAGTCTCCTGCAGGGGTGCATGGTTTGAGGAGATGGAGGAACAAGTTATGAAGGGCATATGTCGTCAGTTAAATGAGGAGGAGGTCGACGAGAGCGAGTGGACCTTCGAACTAAAGGAGGGGAGGAGATTGGTGGGATGTCAATGGTTGGTGAAGGGGTGGGTTTTCAGCTAAAGGTGAGGTAGGTGGGTTTTCAGCTAAAGGTGAGGGAGGTGGGTTTTCAGCTACCAGTGGGTTTTCAGTTGAAGGTGCTGGTGATAGGCGTGAGGAGACAGGTAGAGAATCAGGATCAGGTAACTGAAAATTAGGAGAAACAGGAGAAGGAGAAGAAATAGGTGAAATGGAAAGTAAAGAGGGTGTGTGAAAAGGAAAACGTTTCTCATGAAAGATAAAATCCCTTGAAAGAAAAATTTTGTGAGTGTCGAGATCAAGTAAGTAATATCCTTTAACATCAAAAGGATAGCCAAGGAAGGCACAACGTCGACTACGTGGATCAAATTTGTGGCGATGTTGAGTAGTAGTGGAAGCAAAAGCAAGGCACCCAAAGACACGAAGTTGAGAGTAGGAGGGAGGTTTATGAAAGAGGACTTCAAATGGAGTTTTGTTGTGGAGAAGTGGGGTGGGTATACGATTTATTAAGTAAGTGGCAGTGAGTATGCAAGCTGACCAGAATTGTAATGGAATGCCCTATTGAAAATGTAAAGCTCTAGCAACCTGAAGTAGATGTCTATGTTTCCATTCTACTAAACCATTTTGCTGGGGGGTCTCGACACAAGATTTTGATGAATTATGCCATGTTCGGAATAGAATTCATTCATGGAAAATTCGAGACCATTGTCACTGCGTAAGATTTTTACATGAGTGTTGAACTGAGTTATAGCTAGATGGCAAAAAGATTTTAGACAAGCACGCGCATAGGATTTATTTTTCAGAATATAAACCTAAGTGCAACGAGAGAAGTCGTCAACAATTGTAAGAAAGAAACATGAGCCATCGTGGGCTGGAATGGAGTGCGGCCCCCATAAATCACAATGCACGAGATCAAAGCAATTAGTAGTAGAATGAGTGCTAGAAGAAAATGGAAGTCTCGTTTGTTTTGCTAGAGGACATATAAGACAAGGTAATTTTTCATTAATTTTCATATGAGTGGTTACAAGAGGATCTTGTATGAGTAAAATGCAAGAATGGGAGGGAGGACCTAATCAACAATGCCATAAATCATAAGAGCTGTCAAGAGGTTGTACAGAGGCTAAAATAAAATTCTGAAGTTTAAAAATCTGAGATGAGCTATGAACCAAAGCTTGAGGTGAGACATTGTCTGTGTGTAAATGGTAGAGGCCGTGTATCATACTACCCTTCCCAATCGTTGTCCAAGGAGAAAGGCCCTGTATAAAACACAAGTCAACAACAAATATAAGACAACAATTCAATTCTTTGGCAAGCTTCCTAGCAGATAACAAATTAAAAGTGAAAGTAGGAACACAAAAAACATTATGAAGGAGAAGAGTGGCTGTCACTTGCACGGTACAAATGTGAGTGACAGTAGCTGATTCTCCATTAGGAAGTTTGACAAAATAGGAAGCTGTGGAAGTGATTTTAGTGAAGAAAGAGGGGCTACAGATCATATGATCAGTAGCTCCCGTGTCTATGATCCATAGAGTTGCAGTAGTGGAGGTAGATGACAAACAAAATGAGGTACCAGCAGCAGAAGATGTATGAGGATGAGTGGAGACAACGGTTTGAAGCTGATTTGCAGATGGAGAAGCAGTCGAGTTCTTATTGTGCAACAAGGTATGAGCTCATGATATTGTTCTTTAGTTAACACCATGTTAGGCTCATTACTGATTTCGGATGCAGGAGTCTCTAGAGAAACAGCATTGAGGCATGGCTTGTGAAACTTGTGACCAGGAGGGTACCCATGGAACTTGTAACAACATTCAATAGTGTGCCCAGTCATTTCACAATGAGTACAAACAGGGGCTATGGCATTTCCAGATTTGAAGCACTAAGCCAAAGTATGACCTGTGATTTTGCAATGGGAGCAATACTGCTTGTCGCGCTTGGGAGAGAAATTATGTGGTGCTGGTGACAAACGACGAGCAGCCAAGGCAATCGTGTCAATAGGAGGAGCAGCTAAGGTGATGAGCCGATGACTCTCTTGCTCTTGAATGTAGGAAAATACTTTGTTGACTGGTGGGAGGATCAATTAACATAATCTGGTCACGCACATTTGTGAAGGAGTCATGAAGACCCATAAGGAATTGAATCACGCAATCCCGATGTTATCGGTCAGAGATTATCTTTGTTGAGGCATAAGAACAAACACGTAGCGGGTCATAAATGAAGAGTTCATCCCAAAGGGATTTGAGGTTCCCATAATAGATGCTAACCGTATCAATTTCTTGAGACAAATTTGGAAGAGTTTTCTTCAGTTCATAGATCCGAGGGCCATTTTGAGGGGAGAACCTTTCCTGCAATTCAAGCCATAACTCACGAGCATCATCAACAAATGCAACGGAGGGACGAAGGGATAGACTGATTGAGTTTTGAAGCCAAGACACAAGCATATCATTGCATCGTTCCCAAAGAGCAAAAAGAGGGTCAGTGATAGTAGGAGGTTTGGAGAGTTTTCCATTGAGAAAGCCAAGTTTATTCTTGGCTCGAACAGAGCATTGAATTGATCTGGACCAAGTTGCGTAATTCTCGGTTGTAAAAAGGTCGGTGACGAGTAGAGTGCCAGGGTTATCGGAGGTTTCTAGTCGGTAAGGATTGGTTGGTTTACTAAGATCAGTAAAATCGAGTTTGGGAGGTTCTGATACCATGTAAGAGTTGTTGAAGGTCTGGTTTGTTGGAATAAAAGAGAAGCAGAGTAACGAAGAAGATGAAGAAAGAGTCATGTAAAATATTCAATGTTATTACAAAGTATTCTATATAGTAACTATTTATAAGAAGAATAATCTATACAAAAAAATGAATATATTATATTGCCCCTAAACATCTATTCATAACAGAATCCGTTGGGCATGTAGTGGTGCTGGCAGTACTGATTTGCTCCTTGTGTGTAGTAGCTAACTTATCATCTAGTAATATAAACCATTGGCCTCACGTACCCGAAAACCACTACCAATGGTTTAGTTTTGGTGGGTATTCCCAAACTTCAGCTCCTTCCCTAGTATTCGACTGACATCACTCTCTCCCTATGTATAAAAAGAGGCTCCTCCATATGGTTTGCTACATCAAGCACTTATCCTTCAGTTTTCTTTACTACATGAAGTTTGCATTGCCTTTTTCTCTAATTTCAAGGGCAAAGAAAAGTCTTTTGAAGAGTAGAAGATGAGTTCGACAAGCAGAGCAATTGTAGCAGCCAGCGTAGTAGTTGTGGAGGCCATGAAAGACCAGATGGGTATTCTGCAGATGGAATTATATTATAAGATCGGCTCAACAAAATACAAAGAACCCTCTCCGGTCCATGTCTCAGGACAAGAGCCTCTCCTCCTCAACTTCTACAGTGGTTTCAAGCAAAGTAAGAGACCGGGAGAAAATGAAGAGGTCAGAAGAGTCTTTGAAGACAGTCATGTACTTGAGATGTTGGGGTCCCAATTGAGGGTCTGGTCAGCTGAAGAAAGCGAGCCAGTGTTTCCTAGGAGAACGTCGTTGCCTGAAGACCATTCATACTGCATCGCCATGGGGATGGGAAATGTCATGCCGAAATGTTCATAGTAGAATTAATTGTAGACTAAATATAGTATTTGACTGATGAAAAATTATGGCAAATTGTGAACTTTAATGGGTAGATTCTCTATTAATATTAGCCGTGTTGAAGTTCTTTGTATTCTTCAATCTTCTTAGCTACTTTTCATGGATGATCGTATTGCATGCTGGAATTATAGAATTTAAGAGCTGTCGTTGACATAAGGTCTTTTTCATGAAGATGTTTGTGGTCTTTGATGTTTCTTGCTGGAAATTTATAAGCTGATCATCAGTTTTCTAACAAGATGATCATCATGACCTGATTAAGCGCATTGGTTAATTTGAAACAAGTCTAACATAACCATGTTCATTGATTTTTCCACCCAAAAGCAGTGTACCATCACTGGTGATCTCTTGGATCAATATTTACTTAAATTTTTATTCAAGCTCAAGAAAAAAAATTTTACAAATGTGTTTGAATGGTGCAAAAGCTCTCCATTAGGTAGCTTGACAAATCATGTGTTAACTATTAAGTAGAGAATGAGCAGAAGTGAACAAAGATAGGGAATATACCATGTCATGATCTATCGCACCATATCAATTATCTAGTCATTAGAAGAAAACGTAGAAGGAATGATTTTCTCGAAATAGAAAACAAAGTGTAATTATGAAGAATAATGGAAGAATAATCACCTGAGAGATGTTCAAAAGATTAAGAAGAGACAACATTCGCTGTTTGTTGTGGATAAGTAATCGAGTATGAGTTCAGAATGGCTAGAAATCAATATTGTCATCGTGAAAGGTATCACCGTTGAGACCCTTTTTATGTAAGAGAATATCTAAAATATTTTATTGATCTTAACTTAAAAATATAAAATCAAATCATCACTTGTATATGTTAAAATAAATTACAAAATATATTTGATTTTATTTTCAAAAACTTATGAATTAAGCTCTCAATTGATTAAGAGTATTCTAGATCATGAGAACAACATGATTGAACATATTTCAAAAATTTTATTTCTTTCAATTGATGTGAAGTAAGAACAATTGATCATTAAACAATTAGGGAAAAAAGTATATTTCATAAATAATATTACTAATCTTCAATGAGGTTTCATCGTCAACCTTAGTTAAAAGTTTAGTTAGACATATTTATGAAAATAAACTTCAAAATATGAATGTAAATAAGCATTAAAATTCAGTGCGTAATCGGTAATTTGGTTCGGTAATGTTTTGGACATATTTTGAAATCGAAACGGTCTAAGTCAGTTTTGGAATTCTGATAATCGATATAGACCGATTCATACAAGAAACTGGAAGTTTCGATTTTTCTCAATTTTTTTCTGCGGTTTGATTCAATTTACAAGTGTAATTTGATTTTAAGCTTTTTTGTTGGGCTAGTTGGTTTTTTTAACCCAAATGAAAAAAAATTTTATCCCAAATATGATAGAGCCTAAAATATTGTTTTCAAAAAACACCGTGCATATAACTAATTAACCAAATAAATAAAATCTAAAAAAAGTGCACAAACAATTGCAAATACAACGCCGAAGTAAAAGGCCCAACTCCAAAGTATATAAAAAGAGTTATAGATTATCTTATTATGTAAGTATGTAACTTAATATGTAAGTATAAATAATAACTGTGAGAGCCTTGTATAATTGTATTTTATATATATGTACAAAGGAATGTACTATACAGATTATAGAGTAGCGTTACAACTTGAAAAATATACCATGAGGTTTCAGTGCTTGATTGCATAGTTTCCATTCTTGTGCTCGTAGTCGTTGGGAGGTTTCCTCACGTGAAATTGTAGCCATTTCCGTTGGGCCTGATTCTTGGCTGACTTGGTTGAGAAATTGAGTTATTGTCTATAGCCCACCCCGCAAACTATGCCAAGGTAGAAGGCTAAGTACTCTTAAGGCCCCGTTAGCAAATTTGTAAGATATTGTGATTAATTCAGTTCAATCTAATTTTAAATTGAGTCTAACATTAAACACTTAACTTTCAAATAACTAAATATCACTCAACTCAAAATCTCTTTACACATGGGACCTAAAAAATTTTTCAACTCAACACCTCTTTATATGTAGAATCCACAACCTTTTTCAATTTCTCTTAAATGCATCCAAACTTATCTTAACATCCAAATACATATAAACTTATTTTAGGTGGACCTTACAAAACTCACTTTATTATCTCAACTCGTTACTATTTATAAAGAACGTAATTCTATCTTAACATCCAAACAGAATCTAAGAGTACAATCAGTGGTAGAAGCTGAATAGTCCGCTAGCATTTTTACCATATATAATAATCACCAATATAATTTAAATATATATTCAGCTCAACTATCACCAATTGGTAATGACCAAGACTGATCTTCAAATATGTAATTCTCTAATCTGCTTCAACCTTGAATAAAACCAAGGAGCATCAGGAAACTGACACTCTTCCAGACTTTTCCATAATTATCTTCGTTCCACATAAGAACACTTCGCATAGACAAAAGTCACCAAAACCCCGTTGGCCTTCCTTGCTAAGCCAACCTGTCACCATTCGTGCCGTCGTTACTATCACCTGGAAAGCATTTACATCCTTCCAAAATATCCACAATTTCCCACCCTGATTGCCATTCGAAAAAAAATGATGATAATCCAAAAATTGACCCAAGATGTCCATTCAGCTCTCATCTACAAACGGCTCTGATATAGCAAACACATCCACCTTAGCCTTCATCATGATTTTCTTTAACCTTCCTCTAGACCTGCCCAACCCCTTAACATTCCAGAAAAAAATTGTGTCAATCATAGATTCAATTTATGTGATCAGGTATGAACCTGTTGAGACTTCCTCAATGTTTTTTCCTCAAACTTCTTTGTTGATGACCATCTTTGTTCTTTGTCAAACTCATACAATTTTTCTTTACCCCTTAAAGAAAAGTTTTCACCTACCTCCTTTTCAGATGAATAAACCAGCGTTTCCATCCCCTGACTAGCGTCTCGCATTCCCTCTAACGGGTTGTTCAAGTGTTCCACCCCCGTCACATTTTCTAGCATAGAAACCTCCTCACGAGTAGTTCAGATTTCTTCATCACACCATACCTCCTCACAGGCTTCGTCCTCACTGTCAGAACTTAAGTCTGGATCACGTTGAACCAGATCATGCTACAGGGTCTCAATATTAGCTTTGAGTAAATTGTCAGAATCAATTAGCACCACTTCCGCAGACGGGACCTACACCTCTATGCTTTTATCCATCCCTTCTTTGTTGCAATCATCCACCACCTCATGGTTGGCATCATCAATCTGCACCACTTCCGCAGACGGCACTATCTCCCCTTCTTCTAACTGAACAACCTGCTCCTCCTTCTCACTCCCAACACTGACCTGCCCCTCGTTCCTCCCTACATCCTCAGATATCCCTATTACTTCCTCTGTTTTTTCCATGCTCTGCTTCACCTCCTTTCTCCCCACTTCCTTCCAAGCATGTTCCACACGTTCCTTTCCTAGTCCTCGCATTCCATCCTTCTTATTTGTGTTAACTCGTGGCTTCTCACCAAATCGACACAAAACTTCTGTATGTCCTTGCCGGAAGCATCTCTGGCAATAAAAGCCTCTCTGTTCATACAAAACCTTCTGCCAAATCTGTTTCTGGCCAATTACCAGTGGAAAACCTTCCATCGGATCATCTTGTAGATCCACCTCCACACATATTCTCGCCCCGGTTGCTCAGGTACGATATAGAGTCGCGTTATTAGAACCAAGGAATCTACCAAATCGAGAGGCCATAATCTGAAGACAATCCATACAATAGAGATGTAACGGTAAACCAGGCAAGAACAACCACTGGGGCGCAATGGAGGGCTCCTTTTTAACATCAAAATCCACTGTCCAACTGAACAAACGAAAGTGACATCCTGCAACCAGCCTTCCTTCTCTCGCCCACGCATGCAGGTAGTCCTTTTCATTGGCCAAGTGCAGTAAAACATGGACCTCATCCATAAAACTGATCATTGGAACTTTCGAAAAACCCAAAGTTTTGATTATTTGTAAACGCAGCACATCAATGGAAGGCCTTTTTGACAAAAACTTCAACACCAAAGCATACTTCAGTTCTTCAGCCACCCTATCCATCTCCACCTCTAAGAAAACAAAACCCAGATCCCTGTTAATTAATTCCGGTTTTCTCAAAGGCAAACAAAATTTGGCAGTAGGCAATGGCCGTTGAAGGGCCTAAGCGAACGAACGTCCACCCTCCCATGCAACAGTCACGCCTTTGCCCCCTCCCCATCATCACCAGAAAACTCGCCATGCCCATGTCCGTTATCCCCAGCAGTCCCCACCCCTCCGGCAGTCACCGGAGGGCCACCCAGTATAACCATGCGGCGGTGAAAGCAGACCAGGCTCAAACCAAGAGAACCCTAGTAGAGGAAAAAAATCGTCCTCCACGTCAGCACTCTCTAATGAATTAATTGCTCTCCACACAATGTATATATGGCGGAGTTCAATGATTGTATAAATCAGTGTGGACTGGTTGATCTTCCAGGTATAGGACAACAAATGTCGTGGTGCAATGGCCATGCAGGGGTGTCACGCAACTGGGCAAAGCTGGACAGAGCATTGATTAATACTGTTTTCTCTGATGTGTTTCGGTCGACTCAACTCAGTTACATGAGTCGGAAGTCTTCGGATCATTGTCCTATGGTTATAAATGTAAATAGGCCTCTTTCGTTGTATGGTCCGACCCCGTTTCGCTTTCAGAACATGTGGTGCTCTCATGAGAATTTTTTACAGTGTTTTAAGGACGCCTGGTGTAGGTCTGATGTGGGGTTTGGTCTATCAAAGTTGGCTATTCTTCTAAAATGCACCAAGATTGCCTCACGTGCGTGGAATATAAATGTCTTTGGGAGGGTGGGTGTGAATATACAGGCCCTCGAGGAGCGTTTGGACATCCTAGACAATCAGTTACAATCTAGCCATTCTATTGAAGATTAAGATGATTTTCTAGCCACAAAGCTGGAATTACAGGTGTGGGAAAAGCGAGAAGCATCCCATCTGGGACAAATTGCAAAGAAAAAATGGTTAGTTGATGGAGATCAAAACTCTAGTTTCTTCCATTCGGTAATTAATCGAAGGAATAGAAAAATGAGACTTGAGAGAATGGTGTGAACTGATGGTAGGATTCTGGATGGTGCCGAGTTGATACATGAAGAGGCTACAAATTATTTCGAGAATTTTCTGCAGGAGCCGTCCAGTAAAGAGCCTTCTGATATATCTCAACTCATAGTTCAGCAAATTTCCGAGGCTAAAAATACCCTCCTGTGTGCAGCACCAAATGCAGAGGAAGTTAAACGAGTTTTGTTTTCTATTCCAAAAGAGAGTAGCCCAGGGCCCGACGGCTTCGGATCAGAATTTTATAAGACTTGCTGGGAATTTGAAAAGGAAGATCTTGTTGATGCGGCGAAAGATTTTTTCCAGAGGACTCCTTTACCCAGGTTTTATTCTTCCTCGTTTGTTGTTTTAATTCCGAAGGTGTATAATCCTATGTCATTTGATAAATTCCATCCTATTAGTTTGTGTTCGGTGGCCTATAAAATTTTCTCAAAGATAATTGTTTTCAGGCTCAATAATATTGTTGAGAGGTTGGTAACGCACAAGCAAGGTGCTTTTATTTTAGGGAGAAGTATCTACGAAAACATAACTTTGGCACAGGAAATGGTCTATTCTTTGCATAAGAAAAGGACGGTTGGAAATGTGTTGATTAAATTGGATATGGCTAAGGCATATGATAGAGTCAATTGGGGTTTCCTCTTGGAGGTTTTAAATTCTTTTGGGTTCTCGAAAAATTTCTGCAAACTCATAAAAAATTGTGTGGAGTCCCTGTGGTTTTCGGTTATGATGAATGGAACTGCTAAAGGTTTTTTTCAATCCTCTCGGGGGTTATGCCAAGGGGATCCCCTCTCTCCGGTGTTATTTATACTTATGGAGGAGGTCTTGACAAGGTTACTTCGAATGAATTTTGAGAATGGTAGAATTGAAAATTTGTATCAGCCTATTGGGGCTCCTCTAGTGTCTCATTTATTATATGCAGATGACGTTCTTATATTCGCAAATGGGGGAAATAGGTCGATAAAAAATTTGATGCTGGTTCTTGAAAAGTATGAGAAGTGGTCGGGTCAGAAAATTAGCAACGATAAATTAGCGATTTTTTTCTCCAAACATATTTTCCAAGCTCGCCAACGAAGATTATTGAGAATTACAGGCTTCATGGAAGGCAGTTTTCCAGTCACATATTTGGGTGTACCTTTGCTTTTGGGGAAGATGACTTCCCGGATGATTGAACCACTGGTGGATAGGGTAAGATCAAAAATTGCCAGGTGGAAATTTAAATTACTCTCGCAAGGTGGTAGGTTGGTTGTACTTAGACATGTCCTTTCGAGTATGGCCATCATCTGCTATCTGTCATTAAGGTTCCGTAGGGCATTATTTCACTCATAAATTCCCTCTTGGCAGATTTTTGGTGGGGAGAGGTTGAAGGGAAAAAGAAAATTCATTGGCGTTCTTGGGGAAGATTATGTAAACCAACTTCGGAAGGGGGATTAGGGGTTCGTAACCTCAAAGAAGTTCAAAAATCTCTCCATATGAAACTTGCTTTTAGATTACTCACCTCTAATAATTTATGGGCAGATTTTTTCAGGGCCAAATATTGTAGGAATACTCATGTGTTTGCCCGTAAGGAGAGACCGATGGACTCTAGATTTTGGAAAGCTATGGTGGGCAGAATTCCGAAAGTCATGGAGAATATTAAAGTAATAGTGCGTGGTGGAAATTCCTCATTTTGGTTTGATAAGTGGCTTGGTTCTAGACCTTTACCTTTGAGTACAGAGGAGATAGTAAATAAGAAGCTGTTGATCCAAGACTATTGGCAGAGTAATAGCTGGAACTCAGAATTGTTGCTAGATTTGGTGGGAGTTGGTAAGACCATGGAAATCTTACAAAATGTACCGGCTGGTAAAACAGGTGCAAACATTAACATCTAGAAACTAGCCCTGGATGGAATTTTTTCAACAAAGTCAACATGGGAAAGAACAAGAAGTAGAGGAGAACACCTAGAGTGGAATGACTAGTTTTGGCTCCAATTGTTGCCGAAAAGAATTTCTACTTGTTTATGGAAGGTATGGTTCAGATGCCTGGCAGTAGATGATAGAGTTCAAGAAAAAGGAATTTTGTTAGCTTCGGCATGTGACTGCTGTGTGAATAGAGGCACGGAAACTACCAATCATATTTTCTCAGCAGGAGATGTTGCTGCAGAGATATGGCATCAGTCAAGTGGGATGTTGGGTATTCCTTTTAACCGATCCATGCCTTGGAAGAATAGACTCACCACGTGGTTCTCCTTTGCCAAGAAATCATCAATTTCAGGAATTGTAATTGGGATCATGCCGTGTGTTATAACATGGTGTTTATGGAATAGAAGATGTAAAGCAAGAATGGAGGGTAGAAAAAATAATGTTGACTAGGTTTGGAGGCAAATAAGGTACTGGGTTAGTGCTTTAGCCAAGAATTCAAAGCCCACTCATATACTCATGTCGTCTAATATGGAGTTGCTACGTGAGCTCAATATTCCACATCGTCCTATGTGCGCAAGATCTGGTAATCTAATTTCCTGGAACAAGCCACCAACAGGTTGGGTGAAGTTGAATTGTGATGGTAGTTTTCGGGGAAATCCAGGGAATTCGGGTGGTGGTGGAATCATTCGAGACTGCAGGGATAATCCAAGAGCAACTATTTCCAGACATTTTGGGTAAGGTACGAATAATAGTGCGGAATTAAAAGCTATTTTGGAGGGTCTTCGATTGTGTAAAAGGCTTCGAATTTCGAATGTGATTATTGAGAGTGACTCGTGCATTGTAGTGGATTGGTTTGGGAAAGGTGCATGCTCCTTATGGTATCTCTGGGATTTTTGGGAGGACATTCTATTAGAGTTAGAAGGGGTGAACTTCAGGGTGATTCATCAATATCAGAAAAGAAATAGTGCAACGGATTTTCTTGCTAGAGAGGGAGAGAGGGGGAAGAATGTGTTTTATGAAGAGAGCGACTCTTTATATTTGTATCTTAAAGATATTATCCGGATGGATAGGTGGGGTCTTCCATCTTTTCGGAAATAGGGCTGGTAGCTAGTTTTGAAGAGTGTTTTTATGTATTTGATGGGTGGGGTTCGGGCTATGTTTTGGTTTTTCGAGTGTTTTTTGTTGGGATTGGTTTTGATTGGATTAGTTTGTTTTTTTATGGTATTCACCATAAGTGAGGATTTTATGAATAAACTTGAGTCGGGACCACGCCGTGAGTGGTTGCCGACTATTAAAAAAAAAAAAAAAAACCTTGAATAAAACCGAAGTGGCTTTTCTTTATTCCTATCCAAACCTCTCGGCATGAATTGGATTTTATATACTGGAAACAGCTTGCGGGTTACTAACTTTAGTGACAAAAGCGACAGAAATTGAGGATTTGTCGTATCAGGGACGGGAAGAAAACAAAACCATTGGCAGATCCGGACCCAGTCCCCAAAACCACCAGCAAATTACTGGTCGTGTTGATGGTTTTTCCAAAACTTCAGCTCCTTTTCAAGTATCTGGCTTTCCATCCCTCTCTCCCTATATATAAAAGAGCCCCTCCATTTGATTTTCTATATCAAGCACATATCCTTCTCAGATCAATTGTATTCTCTAGCACACAAAGTTTGCAATTCCTTTTTCTCTAATTTCAAGAGCAAATCAGTCTAATTGTGAAGAGTTACACGAAGAAGATGAGTTCAACAAGCAGAGCTATTGTAGCAGCCAGCGTAGGAGTCGTGGAGGCCATGAAAGACCAGATGGGCATCTGCAGATGGAATTATCTTATAAGATCTGCGCAGCAAAATACGAAGAACCATCTCCGGTCGTTATCTCAGGCAAAGAACCTCTCCTCTTCAACTTCTGCAGTGGTTTCAAGCAAAGTAAGAGATCATCAGGAGAAAATGAAGAAGTCAGAAGAGTCTTTGAGGACAGTTATGTACTTCAGCTGTTGGGGTCCCAATTGAGACTTTGAGGTCCACTGAAGAAAGCGAGCCACTGAGTTCTCGGAGAACGTCGACGTTGCCTGAAGGGAAATGTCAGTCCGAGCTTGTCATAGCGGAAATTTTAGACTGAACATGGCATTTGGTTGATGCAAAATTATTAATGTAAATTCATGTGAACTGTTGTACTTAATGGGTAAATGCTCCATTACATCAACCCTGCAGTAATGGTTGATTATTCAAGAATGTCTGATCTTTTTTATCTGCTTCACATGCATTAATATAACATTTTATTTCTACTTATTTTTTGGTTTCAACCATACCTCAAAGAGCTTGCTCTAACCGTCCTCATCATAACTAGATCAGTTATCTTTATTATATGTGTCCGACACCCTTACATTTATGGCATATAATATCCTAATGTTTCATTTCATGGATACCCATATAGTTTTTCTCATTTTTTATGTCCCTTAATTTTGCTTATATATATAGAATAGAGCTTGCATTGGTCTTTTCATTGATACCCATGCATATATAGTTTTAGGTCTAGGATCACACTTACAAAAATCATTTAAGCATGGTGAATCCGCTCAAAAATTGTTAAAGTAGACCCAAATCCATGCTTAGAGAGTGAATAGGATTTTTACCCTCATTATTATTTAAATATTCAGTTCATTTATTAAATAAACTACCACATATATTTATATATAAAGAAAATTTTAAGAAAACAGTAAAAAAAAAAACTTAATACTGAGATCTTGTTAATAAATTTAGAATTTTCAAATAATAAAACCACTTTGAGTGCTAAGCCATCGCTTATAATCCATTGTAAAAGATAGGGGTTGTTGATTACACAATGAAGAGATTTGATAAAAAGAAAAAATGACAAAACAATGTGGGTTGGAAAATGAGTCTGTATCATTAGGCAACATCTAAGCAGGCTCGGGAGAGTGGCGTGATAAGGACCTTGCTTTAGGTGGCCGTTCACCAACAATTTACTTTAGAGTGAGACAGCCTAAATACTTTATATTAATCCTTTGGGCCTCAACTTGGAGAAAACGAGTAGCTTTTGTTTATTCCAATCCAAATATCCTGACTGCTTAAAAGAAAAAAGTGGTCCAAACTCCAATTACTGGCATGGATTTGGCTTGTATATTGGAAAAGCGTGCGCGTTAGTAACTCAAGTGGACAGCGAATAAAAAAAAAACACTCAAGTGGACAGCATTATTTTATCTGAAAGTGACTGAAATGTAAACCATTGGCCTCCCGTACCCGAAAACCACTAGCAAATGGTTTAGTTTTGGTGGGTATTCCCAAACTTCAGCTCCTTCCCTGGTATTCGGCTTTCCCTCACTCTCTCCCTCTGTATAAAAAGAGGCTCCTGATCCATATGGTTTGCTCCATCAAGCACGTATCCTTCAGTTTTATTTGCTACACGAAGTTTGCATTTCCTTTCTCTCTAATTTCAAGGGCAAAGAAGAGTCTTTTGAAGAGTAGAAGATGAGTTCGACAAGCAGAGCAATTGTAGCAGCCAGCGTAGGAGTTGTGGAGGCCATGAAAGACCAGATGGGTATCTGCAGATGGAATTATATTATAAGATCCGCTCAACAAAATACAAAGAACCATCTCCGGTCCATGTCTCAGGCCAAGAGCCTCTCCTCCTCAACTTCTGCAGTGGTTTCAAGCAAAGTAAGAGACCAGGAGAAAATGAAGAGGTCAGAAGAGTCTTTGAGGACAGTCATGTACTTGAGCTGTTGGGGTCCCAATTGAGGGTCTGGTCAGCAGAAGAAAGCGAGCCAGTGTTTCCTGGGAGAACGTCGTTGCCTGAAGACCATTCATTCGTCGGCATGGCGACGGGAAATGTCAGGCCGAAATGGTCATAGTAGAATTAATTGTCGACTGAGTATATATAGTATTTGATTGATGAAAAATTATGGTAAATTGTGAACTTTAATGGGTAGATTCTCTATTAATACGAGCCGTGTTGAAGTTGTTTGTATTCTTCAATCTTCTTAGCTACTTTTCATGGATGATCGTATTGCATGCTGGAATTCTAGAATTTAAGAGCTGTCGTTGACATGGGTCTTTTTCATGAAGATGTTTGTCGTCTTTGAAGTTTCTTGCTGGAAATTTATAACCTGATCATCATCAGTTTTCTAACAAGATGATCGTCATGACCTGATTAAACCCATTGGTTAATTTGAAACAAGTCCAACATAACCATGTTCATTGATTTTTCCACCCAAAAGCAGTGTACCATCACTGGTGATCTCTTGGATCAAGATTTACTTAAATTTTTATTCAAACAGAAAAAAAATTTGACAAATGTGTTTGAATGGTGCAGAAGCTCTCCATTAGGTAGCTTGACAAATCATGTGTTAACTGTTAACTAGAGAATGAGCGGAAGTGAACAAAGATACTGAATATACCATGTCATCTGTCGTATTGAAATAGATGATTCTATGCCACATTTTCACAAACAGAATGAGAGCACTCAGTCTGACACTACAGCAAGCAATGGAGGATAGCTACAGAGCCACCGAAACTTACAACAGCAGAGCACCACACAGCAGAGCACTACACAGCCGAGTACAAGTTCTAGAAAACTAATAGGAGAGAAATTTGTTGCTGGTACAAGAGAGAAATATGTTACTGATCCCTACGGTGCTTTTTGTAACCAACTCAATTGATTTTTATTCTTTAACATCATGTATAAATACTGTCTGCTATAGACAAAATTGATTAATGAGAAATAGTGAGTTTTCAGCAGTATTCCTTATTCTAACATGGTATCACAGAGCCTTCAGACCATAGTCTCTTTCTTTTTCTAATCCATGGCTTCCTCTTCCCTGCCTCCTCGTCCTCCTCCCTCCTTCGAACCTCCTCCCACTCCCACCTTATCCTCCTTCTCACACATCATTTCTACCAAACTTACAAATGACAATTACCTTCTATGGAAGGTCCAAATTTCAGCTTATCTAAGAGGTCAAGACCTCTTTGGTTATGTCGATGGGTCTCTTCCCCCACCTCCAGAAACCATCACCGAATCCTCCACTACCATACCCAAAGCCAACCCCTCTTTTCTTCATTGGAGGCGCACGGACCAACTTGTCCTTAGCGTTCTATTATCCTCTCTATCTGACTCTATTATTGATCACGTTTTATCCTCTACCTCTGCTCGAGCTCTTTGGGTTCTTCTAGCTTCAATGTATGCCTCCCACTCCCAAGCAAAAGAGTTTCAACTGCATTTCCAACTCACTAATCTTTCTAGAGGTGACCAACCGATTTCTGAATACTTTGGGAAAGTCCGTCTTCTTGCTGACTCTCTCGCAGCCACTGGAACTCATCTCCCAGACAAAGAGCTTGTCACATATTTGCTAAATGGCCTTGGACAATCTTATGAATCTTTTATCACTTCGGTAACAACCAGAGCAGAGCCCCTCTCGTCACATGAGCTATACCAGCTCTTGCTCATACATGAGGCTCGAGCCTCCCATCTAACAAGAAATACTACAAGCTCTGTCGAACCCACTGCCAACTTCAGTGCCTCAAGTGGGCGTGACCAACGTGGTCGAGGCTTCTTTCGGGGTGGACACCAAGGTCGTGGACGAGGTCGATTTAATTCCAACTATCGTGGTGGAAGAACCAACTCCTTCAATCCTTTTGCAAATCCTACACCTCAGTATACTGCCCAGAGCCCTACATGCCAGGTTTGCAATAAATCTGGCCACGTTGCTCTTCAATGCCGCTACAGGTTTGATCACTCTTATCAACTTGATGCTCCAAGATCCTTTTCTGCTAACTACACTGCTCCTGCATCATTTTCTGATTCATCCCGGTATCCGGACTAGGCAGATACGCATCATATAACTAATGACTTGAATAACTTGAATATTTCTTCTGAACAGTATAGTGGTGGTGATACAATACGGGTTGGCAATGGTAGTGGTCTTCCCATCCAACATTTTGGTGAATCTTCTTTCAAACCCATGTCCTCTTCTTCTTTGTTCTCACTGCATAATATTTTACATGTTCCCTCCATCACTAAAAACTTAGTCTCTATACTTCAATTTTGTACTGATAATTCTTGCTACTTTGAGTTTCACTCCTCTCACTTTTCTGTGAAGGACAAACACACGGGGACCCTCCTCACAGGGCCAACGCATAACGGTCTCTATGTCTTTCCTTCCACCGCCTCTTCATCTCCATCCACCCATCTTGGTGAAAGAACCACTCTGGAACAATGGCATCGAAGGCTGAGCCATCCCTCTCTAGCATTGGTTTCACGTGTTTTGCAAACAAGATGCCTGCCTCTTTCTTCCAGCACCACAAATTTTAAATGTCCTGAATGTCCTCTTGCTAAAAGTCATCAGTTGCCCTTTTGTAATAGTCAGGCCAAATATTCCAGGCCCTTAGAACTCATTTGTGCTGACTTATGGGGTCCGGCCCCTTATGATTCAAGACTTGGTTTTAAATATTATCTTTCGTTTGTTGATCATTATACACGGTATACATGGTTCTTCCCACTCAAATTAAAATCAGATGTTACACAAATCTTCAATACTTTTTTGCCTTATCTTGAACGATTATTCAACTCCAAACTTCTAATTTTACAAACAGATGGTGGAGGTGAATTTAAACCTTTAACTCCAATTTGTCAAAAATTAGGCATCACTTATCGTCTCTCATGTCCCCACAAGCACCAACAAAATGGGCTCGTTGAAAGAAAACACCGGCATATAGTTGAAACCGGGCTCGCTTTATTGGCCCATTCCTCACTAGCCTTCTCTTATTGGGCCGATGCCTTTGAAACTGCAGTTTACCTGATTAATCTTCTCCCCTCACCCACTCTCAAAAATAAATCCCCACATTCTCTAGTTTATAATTCTGAACCCGATTATAAATTTTTGAAAGTGTTTGGATGTGAATGTTGGCCCAATCTTAGACCCTATCTTTCAAATAAATTAAATTTTCGTTCAGTTGCTTGTCTTTTTCTGGGTTACAGTGCTTCACATAAAGGCTATAAATGCCTTGACTTAGCCACAAACCGTTTATACATCTCTCGGGATGTCAGTTTTAATGAGACTTCCTTTCCACTTTCAAAATCTCGGCTCATTCATCCATCTCCTCCAGCCCAGTCAATAACCGTGCCTCTGCCCATCCTCTCTCCATCTATCCTTGGGCCCGGTCCAAGCCCAAACCCACACAACTCTATTCCTTCATCGTCTTCCTTAAACTCTCCCACATCCTCTGTTCTGCCGACACCGAACTCTTCCCTCTCCTCCTCTGTTCCTATCATTCACTCTCCTCCCGTTATTCTACAGCCACCTTGGTCTCCTATCATTACGCGTGCCCAGACAAATTCATCTAGACCCAGGTAGTTCACGGATGGCACCATTCCCTACTCAACCTGTTTCTGTCTCACCACGACTCTAACTGTCCCAGAAGAACCTTCTAGTTATTCAGTTGCTTCAAAGTTTTCAGAATGGAGAGAGGCTATGGCCAAGGAGTATACTGCCCTTAAACAAAACTGCACCTGGTCCCTTGTACCTCCCACACCCGTAGCCAACATTCTCGGATGCAGGTGGGTGTTTCGCACCAAAACAAACGCTGATGGTTCTTTTCAATGAAGGAAAGCCCGTCTTGTAGCTAAAGGGTATCATCAACAGCATGGCTTAGACTACAACAAGACCTTTTCTCCAGTGGTGAAGCCTTCCACAATTCGGCTCATTTTATCTATTGTTGTTACTCGATCATGGCCCTTGCGCCAACTTGATATTGAAAATGCATTTTTGCATGGTTCACTGGCTGATGAGGTGTTCATGCAACAACCTCAGGGATTTGTAGATCCACTTCATCCCACATATGTGTGCAAATTGCACAAGGCTCTATACGGTTTGAAACAAGCACCTCGTGCTTGGTTTTTTCAACTTAGCTCGTGGTTGCTTTCATACGGCTTTACAACTTCAAAGGCCGATCCTTCTTTGTTCATTTTGCAGCATTATGATGTTACTCTCTACCTTTTAGTGTATGTGGATGACTTAGTTGTCACAGGCTCCAACTCCTCAGCCATTGATCTCCTCCTTCGTGACTTGGGCATTGCCTTTCCAGTCAAAGATTTGGGCAACCTCTCTTTTTTTCTTGGACTGGAAGTCGACTACACAGCCGAAGGCCTTCTGCTCACTCAACGAAAATACATCAAGAACTTGCTCATTCGCAGTCAAATGATCAATGCAAAACCAGTCTCCTCTCCAATGGCAGCATCTCTCAAATTATCAAAATTTGATTCTCCAGATTTTGATGACCCGACTCTATACAGAAGCATAGTTGGTGGTTTGCAATATCTTTCTCTCACCAGGCCAGACATCTCCTTTTCAGTGAATAAGATCTGTCAATTCATGCACTCTCCAAAATCTTCTCATTGGAGTGCTGTTAAACGAGTCCTCAGGTACCTCAAAGCCACCATCAACTTTGGTTTACTTTTCAAGAGGCAGTCCACCTTCACACTTCAGTCGTACTCAGACTCTGATTGGGGAGGATGTCCAGATGATCGACGGTCAACTGGAGGATTCTGCATCTACCTCGGAAATCATCTCATCTCTTGGAGCTCGAAGAAACAACGAACTGTTGCACGATCCACAACAGAAGCCGAATACAAATCTCTTGCATCATCAACTGCTGAAATCATATGGCTTCAAACAGTTCTTAGAGAACTTGGTATTTCTCTGTCTAAAGCTCCAATCTTGTGGTGTGATAACATTGGAGCCACACACCTATCTGTCAACCCGATCTATCACTCCAAAACAAAACATATGGACATCGATTACACTTTGTGAGAGATAGAGTTGCTGCCCGTGCATTGCAAGTTCAATTTTGCAGCTCCAAAGAACAAATTGCAGATGTTCTAACTAAGCCATTAGTTGCAGAGAAATTTTCTTTCTTTAGAGCGAGTCTCAACGTGGTAGATACCCCCTTGAACTCGAGGGGACGTATTGAAATAGATGATTCTATGCCACCTTTTCACAAACAGAATGAGAGCACTTGGTCTGACACTACAGCAAGCAATGGAGGACAGCTACAAAGCCACCGAAACTTACAACAGCAGAGCACCACACAGCAGAGCACTACACAGCCGAGTACAAGTTCTAGAAAACTAATAGGAGAGAAATCTGTTGCTGGTACAGGAGAGAAATCTGTTACTGATCCCTATGGTGCTTTTTGTAACCAACTCAATTGATTTTTATTCTTTAACATCATGTATAAATACCGTCTGCTATAGACAAAATTGATTAATGAGAAATAGTGAGTTTTCAGCAGTATTCCTTATTCTAACATATCGCACCATATCAATTATCCAGTCATTAGAAGAAAACGTAGAAGGATTGATTTTCTCGAAATAGAAAACAAAGTGTTTATGAAGAAAAATCACCTGAGAGGTGTTCAAAAGATTAGAAGAAATAAACAACATTCGCTGCTTGTTGTGGACAAGCAATATTGTCTGAGTTAAGAATGGCTAGAAATCAATATTGTCATCGTGGAAAATATCTCCGTTGAGGCCCTTTTATATAAGAGAATATCTAAAATATGTTATTTATCTTAACTTAAAAATATAAAATCAAATCATCACTTGTATATGTTAAAATAAATTACAAAAAATATTTGATTTTATTTTTAAAAACTTATGAATTAAGCTCTCAATTGATTAAGAATATTCTAGATCATGAGAAAAACATCTAGATCATGAGAAAAACATGATTGAACGCATTTCAAAAATTTTATTTCTTTCAATTGATGTGAAGTAAGAACAATTGATCATTAAACAATTAGGAAAAAAATTATATTTCATAAATAATATTCCTAATCTTCAACGAGGTTTCATCATCAACCTTAGTTAAAATTTTAGTTAGACATATTTATGAAAATAAACTTCAAAATATGAACTCAAATAAGCATTAAAATTTAGTGTGAAATCGGTAATTTGGTTCGGTAATGTTTTAGACATATCTTGAAATCGAACTGCTCTAAGTCGGTTTTGGAATTCTGATAACCGATACAGACCGATTTGTACAAGAAACCAAAAGTTTTTATTTTTCCCATTTTTGTCCGCGGTTTGGTTCAATTTACAAGTGTAATTTGGTTCTAGGCTAGTTGGTTTTTCTAACCCAAATGAAAACAAATTTTATCCCAAATATGATAGAGCCTAAACTATTGTTTTCAAAAAACACCATGCATATAACTAATTAACCAAATAAATAAAATCTATAAAAATGCACAAACAATTGCTAATACAACGCCAAAGTAAAAGGTCCAACTCCAAAGTATATAAAAAGAGTTATAGAATGTCTTATTATGTAAGAATGTAACTTAATATATAAGTATAAATAATAACTGTGAGAGCCTTGTATAATTGTATTGTATATATATATGTACAGAGGAATGTACTATACAGATTATAGAGTAGCGTTACAATTTGAAAAATATACTAAGAGGATTCAGTGCTTGATCGTGTAGTTTCCATTGCTGTGCTAGTTTCCATTCTTGTGCTCCTAGTCGTTGGGTGGTTTCCTTACCTGAAATTGTAGCCATTTCCGTTGGGCCGGATTCTTGGCTGACTTGGTTGAGAACTTGACTTATTGTCTATACTCTATAGTCCCCCCATGCAAACTATGCCAAGATAGAAGGCTACGTACTCTAAGGGCCCATTAGGAATTTTGGAAGATATTATGATTAATTTAGTTTAATCTAATTTTAAGTTGAATCTAATATTAAATACTCAATTTTTAAATCACTAAACATTACTTAATTATAAATCTCTTTACATGTGAGATCCACAATTTTTTTCAACTTAACACCTCTTTATACGAGAAACATATAATATTTTTCAATTTCTCATAAATACATCCAAACTCATCTTAACTTTCAAACACACATAAACACATCTTAAATGAACCATACAAAACTCACTTTATTATTTCAACCCATTATTATTTATAAAAAATTCAACTCAATCTTAACGACCTAACAGAACCTAAGATCACAATTAGGGATAAAAGTTGGATAGCCCGCTAGCGTTGTCCATTTTTTTACCATATATAATAATCACCAATATAATTTAAGGATTTGTCGTATCCGGGACGGGAACAAAACAAAACCATTGGCTGATCCGGACCCAGATCCCAAAACTACCGGCAAATTATGGTCTTGTTGATGGTTTTTTTAAAGAGTATTGTTTTGCATCATCTTATACATCACATAGTAAATTATTTTTTATTTTTTTTTTATTTTTTTTTCATTTTTTTTTTATTTTAATCTTCTTGAAATATTTATATTTTTTATTCATCATCCATATAATACACATTTAATAAAAAAAACAAATAAATAAAAATAAAAAAAATTATGGTGTGTGATGTATAGGTTTATATTAATTCTTTTCCAAAACTTCAGCTCCTTTCAAGTATCCGGCTTTCCATACCTCTCTCTAATATAAAAAGAGCCCCTCCATTTGATTTTCTATATCAAGCACGTATCCTTCTCGGATCAATTGTATTCTCTAGCACACAAAGTTTGCAATTCCTTTTTCTCTAATTTCAAGACCAAATCAGTCTAATTGTGAAGAGTTACACGAAGAAGATGAGTTCAACAAGCAGAGCTATTGTAGCAGCCAGCGTAGGAGTCGTGGAGGCCATGAAAGACCAGATGGGCATCTGCAGATGGAATTATATTATAAGATCTGCGCAGCAAAATACAAAGAACCATCTCCGGTCGTTATCTCAGGCAAAGAACCTCTCCTCTTCAACTTCTGCAGTGGTTTCAAGCAAAGTAAGAGATCATCAGGAGAAAATGAAGAAGTCAGAAGAGTCTTTGAGGACAGTCATGTATTTGAGCTGTTGGTGTCCCAATTGAGGCTTTGAGGTCTGCTGAAGAAAGCGAGCCACTGAGTTCTCGGAGAACGTCAACGTTGCCAGAAGGGAAATGTCAGTCCGAGCCTGTCATAGCGGAAATTTTAGACTGAACATGGCATTTGGTTGATGCAAAATTATTAATGTAAATTCATGTGAACTGTTGTACGTAATGGGTAAATGCTCCATTATATCAACCCTGCAGTAATGGTTGATTATTCAAGAATGTCTGATCTTTTTTATCTGCTTCACA
>QEOT01123122.1:1171-43241 GCA_003123785.1 Pterocarya stenoptera | reverse complement strand
GGGGGGGGGGGGGGGGTGGTAAACAGAAAAATAAACATCTGTTCAATTTGTTAGAGCTAAAACCATACCTCAGCATCCGAAAACTTAACAGAAGAGCCCAACTTCCCACAAGCAAAGCACTGATGCTGTTTAGACTTGCAATTCTTACAGATGAATATTGGCAACTCCTATGAACTTAAAAAGAAAATAAATAAATGGTGATACTAAAAAGGTACAAACGAGATAGATATTTCGAAGTAGATATGAACCAGCACCATACATATACTTTTTTTTTTTAAGCAAAACCCAAAGACACACAATTAGATTCTGCACCAGCCTCTTTAGTTGCATGAAATGACCTGATGCACCTTCCCTCACAACCACATAAGAACACAAATAAAATCATACCGTGAACTCACACATGAATTTAAACAAAAGATGCAGAATCTACAAAACAGCAGACCATGAAATAGGGACCTTCTGGAGGTCCTCAAAAGTATGCATAAAAAAAGTATGTGCATGATCAATATTTAATTTTTTACAATATTCTAAATAATTGTACAAAATCATAGATGCTGCAAAAATATTTTAGGCTTAGTCATTAGTTTTCTCCTTACTGGATATTTCTTGTGTTATGCCTCAGTCAGTGAGTCAGATTTTTGCATGTTCGAGAAGCGGCTTCAAAGCACATCAAAGTAACATTGTGGGGAACAAAATGTTACACCTATATATGGAGTATTTGTAGGGAGACTAAGATTTCTAATGGAACTGAAATCTCATTGATTAAATTGAAATCATCCTGAAAACACTTTTCCATTGGATAAGAGTAAAATCACAGGGATTTGCTATTTCCGCCTTGGATTCCTCAGTTCTTAGTAAGTTTAGATCCTAGTTTTTTCCCCCTTTCAACTTGCATAAATCTTGTATGTTTCCCATGTACTAGCCCTACACCATTATATTTTCTCAAAAGAATCTTATTGGTTATAAAAATAAATAATAACCAAAAAAAGAAATCTAGGCAAAACCCAAGTAGATGGGACGTATACAAGAGCAAACACCTAGTTAGGAAGAAGCTAGATGATGGAAAAAATAATTTTTTTTTATAATTAATAAGAAATTTTATTACCAAGAATAGGCACAGCCCAAGTACACAACATGTATACAAACAAACAAAAGAATTACAAGCTATAAAAAAAGATTGTACCAAGTAACCAACAAAAAAGAGCATACCTTAAAATATTGCTACCATTGTCACAAAATGCACAAACATGATCATATACACCCTTAACTTTATTGGACTCGTCTTCTTCTTCTTCATCCAAGTCATAAACTATAAATCCAGATATTGCTGTATTTTTACAATCCTGGAACACCAATAAGTTCACAGGCTTAAAAAAACAATTTAGAAAAACATATAAGAGAAAAAAGAAGGGAAGTTATAGAGGATAAGTGGAGAAAAAAAATTGAGCTGACAAGCAAGAGTAATAACCTCATCAGATAGTTTCCTCTTCCCGGGCTTCTCCTTGAGAAATGTGTATAAAAAACTGTTCAAATCATAAAATTTATCATAATGTAAAAATGGAATGATTCCTTGATTCTATCGAATTAAAAAACCTAGAATATATATGTAACGCCCCAATGGAAGGCCCAAAGCACATGGCCTATACTCCAAAAGAACTAGTCAATGATACAATTGGAGCCTCATTGGAACCTTATAAAGAGTAAGAACTTCTCCTTCCCAAACAATGTGGGATCCCATACACCTACCATTATCCTCCTTCCCAAACAATGTGGGATCCCATACACCTACCATTATCCTTATCATATGGGGTATCACAATTGATAAGGATAAGGGTAGGTGAATTGTGATACCCAATAAAAATCATCTCACTACTGTTCACAGATTCTCATCTCATCTGACTATCCAAACGAGGCCTTAATGATTTATCAATTTATATATTGAAGAGGATCTTGGATAGTCTCATACACCACATTGCAAAGACTTAATGGGCAAAATTGGATCACCATGTACGGGCTCTCCTCCTTCAATATCAGAGTCATATTAGTATGGGTCATCTTGAGAAGAATTGACGATTAGCATAATTCTTAAAAAACAGGTAATATGCACTTTCTGAGTTATAATTAACAATCCAAGAGAAATAAGCTATACAAAGTTACAAACCTTGGACTTTGCTAAGGTGTCATCCCTATTAACAGCTTCACTGATGAGAGGCATGTGGTCCACCAGATCATTCTGAGAAGGTCTGACCTCATACAAGCTTCAAATTAAATAACTGTCAAACTTTGAACAAAGAATACAAACAGAAAGAAAGTCAAAAAGGTTCAGAAGATGGGGAAATACCTGAAGACTTTAGACAAGTGATCCCACAAAGATTTTCCAAATGCTTCAGGATTTTTCTTTAAGAAATGAAGGCACCGCAATGTTACCATAATTGTCCTAATTATATCCTCAAAGCTTTTTCTTGGCTTCTGAAGCTTGATCCAATTATTTTCCTTTGAGAGCACCGATATCTCAAAATTCTTATTGGAAGATCAAACCTCCATGCAACCACATGCTTATATATATTTTTCGAAGCCCATTGTCAGTCATGCAGGAATATCTGTTCTTTGACGCAATCTTGAATGTCCCCCTCTCTCCATTGAATTGGCAAAACAGAAAATGAAATTGGTTCATCCTCGTCATCTTCAAAATTACTTTTGACACCCATTGTGGCAAGACATCAGCCTCATCATCAGATGACGCCATTGCCCTTCTTTGAGTCACCTGCACCTGAATAAGACATTCAAAAAATAAATACCATAAAGAGAGCATTGAGAAAACAATACAGACTACAGAGCATCTTAAGGGAATCCATAAAAGACAGGTTCCTTTATAGGGCTTCCATGCGCTTCTTTTTATCTTCCTCTTTTTGAGCCTTAGACTTTCATATTTCTAAATTAAAAGTTTAAGCCTACCAACGCAACCAAAGGATGACGGAAAGTTAAGATGACATATTCTCAGAAAAAGTTAAAAAACAGCTTCTAACGATTACGAGGGTGCTACTCTGCCGCCTGAGTAGCACCGCTCGGTGTTACTGCTGCTTGCAAAATCAGTTTTTTTTTTTATTCACATTTTTTTAATGTATTTAAATAATTTAAAAAAATAAAAAATATACACCAATACATTTAAAATCACTTCTTTCATCATTCGGTAAAAAAAAAAAAAATCACCGAGCAGTACATTTGGGGCGGCATAGTAGTGTTTTTCTATACTATTGATGCCTTGCTTGCAAAGTAATTATCAATATGCAGTACTTGTCAATAACTGTTAATGCCGAGAGTGACTGCCTTTCAAGATCATATTAATTTAATATTTGGACCTAAAAATTCTAACATATAAAAAATTACACAAGAGCATTGATCCTAAAATCTGCAATCAAATTATTCACCTTCCCTAAAGAAAGAAGTGATTTAAATTCAACTAGACGAGAGAAAGATCACTACCCAGGACAATTTTTCTGCCTTTCATACATCTAGCTAAGATATGAAATGCCACTTAGGAGGGTTGAGAGCTGTAAATAATATTTCATGCAAAAAAAGATCCTAGTGTTAGTGGGAGCTTTCATGAGTCTCCCTCTAGTACCAGCAAGGTATATACCAAAGTATCTTCCATAGACAGAGCGGCCTCTGAGTAGGCTACCTTTCTAGCCACTTCACATGTCTTATCTCATTTAAACAGAAGAATGAAATAAGAATAATATAATATGATGTGCAAAAGATGAGCCAGGAATATTCACTGTTGTAAGACTCTGGAAAAATGGTTCAACAACACTGATGAAAGGATTAGAACACCTGTAGTACTAGTACCCAAAAAGCCATCTTTAACATGATTCACTTTTCAATTTCTCTCTAGAAAATGAAACTAGTTTTAATAGTATTGCTTTTTGCATGACATAGAAAGAGTAACTAACAGAAAGGAAATATAACAGTTGAAGACAGTTGAGTCACAGGAGACAAAACAGCTAATGAGTATACGTGTTGATTCCTCGATAGCACAGTAGTTATCATAATGCAGTTGTCAGTATCTGTTAATGCAAAGAGTGACTACTTTTCAAGATCATAGTAATAAATATTTGGCCAGACAAATTCCAAAGTCATAAAAAATTATACAGGAACATTGATCCTAAAATCTGCAATCAAATTATTCACCTTACTTAAAGAAAGAAGTGATTTAAGTTCAACTAGAAGAGAGAAAGATATCTACCCAGGACAAATTTTCTGCCTTTCATACATCCAGCATAGATATGAAGCACCATGCAGGAGGTTTGAGAGCTGTAAAGAATATTTCATACAAAAAAATCCAAATGTTAGTGGGAGCTTTCATGGTACGTACCAAAGTATCTTCCATAGACAGAGCGGGTCCGACTAGGTTGCCTTTCTAGCCTTTCCATAAGTCTTATCTCATTTAAAAAGAAGAATTAAAAAAGAATAATATAATATGATGTGCAAAAGTTGAGCCAGAAGTATTCACCGTTGTAAGACTCTGGAATAATGGTTTAACAACAATGATGAAAGGATTAGAACAATTGTATTCACCAGTTTCCCAACAACCCATCTCTAATATAACTCACTAATTTCTCTAAAAAATGGAATTAAAATGGAATTAGTTTTAACAGTATTGCTTTTTGCATGACCACCTAACCCTAAACAAAGTTCTCTGAGATTATTATCGATGGAGGCTCTTCAGAACATAAACGAGGCAATCATCTTACAAAACTTAAGAGTCTCATGTGGTTTCAACCTGAGGAGGCAAATAGCAAATACACTTGTAATTGGCATACATGAGCATGCTGAATATTTGGAGTGAAAAGACCATGAGACCCCATCCTGGTCCAACTTAAGAGGACAATTCCCGGACGAGGAACCCTATATAAATACTCAAGCATACAAATTTATCCTATCAGATGAGGTCATGCACAATTATTGACACTAGGTGTTTATTTGAGGAGTTGGTTTGATATGATGTACACTAATGAATATGTGGACTTTGCACAAGCAGACCCGAACCTGTCAACCTGTCAACCAATGATTATATTCATTCAAATATTTTATATTCCATATCTGTGCAGAAACTAACTCGAGAAGAGTGTATGCAACACAGCAAGAATCTCAGCATAGTCCAAAATAGCTTATAAGGAGTTATAAGAACGACAGACAAAAGCGAGAGCGATTAAATTCATCAAGAGTCTAGACAAGAAGCATAAGTAGAGTAACACTCCGACTCCAAAGCCCTCCATGGCACGGTTCTGAACTAGAGTAACAACAGTCCCCGCCCCATAAAATTCGAGCACCAATATGCTCCACGACAAGCGTTAAACTGGTAGATTGGTTTTCTTTTAAAAAGGAAAAAAAAATTGATTTAAATTCAAACGGTTCAAAGGTAATTAGGTAAAAGTGCCAAGAATAATAAATCTACCAAGAATAATATACCGGAAAAAGTTCCAAGAGGCCGACCTTTAGGTCCTCCGTCTTTCTTGGACCCTAAAAGACTAAATATATAATAAATAATAAATAAAAATGAACTCAAAATCAATTATAAAAATAAACTAAAATACGGAAGATTGGGTGTTCAACAGATTTTACTTGAGGGGACCTTTCTGTCTTCTCAATGGAGCAACGATCGAGAAGAGGCCACGTTTGGGATCAGGTCCAATGAACGAGATTCAAGATGTGGAAATGGTTGAATTTGCAACTTCCCCGTTGCCCTAAAAGCAGAGGAACGGGGCGCCGGGGGCGTAATTCGGTAGGCAGCATATACAGAGTGGTGATGTCTCTAAGACGAACTAAAGGGATGTCTCTAAGCAGCCAAGGCCAAGAGCAAGCAGGAGTATCCTTTCTACCTAGAAGGATTCGATAAAGAGAATGTGAGTAGGCAGGAGTTCAATAGACACAGAAAGAGAAGACCAAAAGGACCAGAAGGATCTCAGTTGTTTATGTGAAATCAAGGAGCAACAGGTTACACTTTTACACTTTCCCGAAGAGAGCTCAAAGCAATAAGATGAAAGATGAGAAATGCTAGTAGATGAAAGATGGGATGAGATGCTAGCCTTAGCGCAGAAGATCAATCTTGTCGAATCAATGAAATCCCTTCCGCGATGAATACGAATCAAACCAGCAACAGATTTATTGCAATGCTTACAGTTTGGATCATCCGATGCGTCTTGATCGCCGTTAAAACCACCATTCTCTCCGTTGAAGCATGAGCTCTCTCGCAATATGCAGGCGTATGTTCTCGTGTTCCACCTCCCTCCCTCCCTCTCTAACGGCTATTGTTTGTGTGAGGAATAGTGAATATACAGGGGTATATATATAGAGTGCGTGGCGCCTTATGTTCTCGTGTTCTTTCATTATTGGAAGATTAGAAACGGCTAATTTTTTAATTTTGTTTATAATTCAAATTAAAGCCATGGTAAATACTAAATAGCTTTATTATTCAGCCTCCAAGAAGTTAATTGGATAATTTATAGAAAAATTTTACTCATCATCCTCACATCACACACTACACATAACTTATATACATTATTTGTCTTCTGCCAGTTGGAGTATCAGTTTTGTCTTCAGAATTTCCAACTTTTTTAATTCTAAAAATAAGTATAAATCATTAAGAACAAAACATTTACTATCTTTTTAAAGAAGAGTAATGCTATTCGTATGCATAATTTTACATACAATATTATACATATTGAGTGTAGCTCTATTTTATCAATATTTTATATTTTAATTTTAATTTCAAATTTCAAAATTTAAAGTTTTCCTTATTTTCAAACTTGCATTTTGATGCAAAGGATGGGTACAAGTATGGAGGTTCGACTCCACCTGAGGAGTGAATGTATTAATGTTATTTTTTGACTCTTTGTTATTCTTTTGTTGGAAGGCCTGTGACTTATGTGCATTAGGATGGTGATGTAATTTAAATTTCTCTGAACTATTAGTTAGATTTTTATGACTGTTTTTATTTTTTGCTACGACTTAATTGTATACATTATTTAAGTATGTGAGCACACACTTATCACAATATGAGAGGGGTGTATGACCCAAGCGGCCAACATTCTGACGTCACAGCCCCCACCAAATTACAAGTGGGTGTTAGGGGCGCCATAATATTCTATATCTTATACTCGACAAGTTAAGATTTATATGGAAACTTAACGATGTAAAAATTAATCGAAAACTGGCCCGAACCAGTGGAACCAGTCTAGTTTTGGACCTGTCCAATTCCGATTCTATGCTTGTTAGGACCAGATCGATTCACAATATTATATATTTTAAATTAATTTTTTAAATATTATATATAATATTTTCTATATTATCTATAATTTATATATAATAATATAATATAAATTATAATTATATATAAGATAATGTTATTATAATTTATAACATAAAATTTTAATCTTAAACATTAAAATTTATTTGATCATGTGCTTTGAACATAAAATATATATATTAATAACATTTTATGGCCTAATAAATTCTCAACATATTCCTTTTGATAAATACATAATACATTAATATATTAATTACATTTTATGCCCTAATACTAATACTATTAAAATCGAAAAATGGGATCAGAAACGATAAAACTGGAAGTATCGGTTTAGGAGGGTAACCGGTACGTAATCGGTTTTTGAAAATATAAAGACGGTGCATACCGATTCGGTCTTAAATTTTGTCTAAAACCAGACCGGACTAGTCTTGGCTCATCTCTCTTCTTCAAGATTTACATGTTCCTCATCCAAAGCTTGCTCTTTTATTCTGTGATAACTAGGCAGCACTCTATATTGCTGGAAATCCAGTATTTCACCAAAAGGCCAAGCACATTGAGATAGATTGTCATCTTGTTAGAGAAAAATTACAAGCTAGAATCATAAAGCCTCTTCATGTCTCTAGTTCTCACCAACGCAGTGATATTTTGACAAAGCCTTTTGGTGCAGCTCAATTTCATCTTCTTCTATGCAAAATGAGTGTCATTAATCTGTACACTCCATCTTGAAAGGGGAGTATTAGTGAAAATAGAAAAGGTTATTAAAGGGTATAAAATACAAATAATGAGTGTCATTAATCTGTACACTCCGTCTTAAAAATATAAAATACAAATAAAATAGAATAGACCGGCCGTAGTAGTTGGGTCTACTCGATCTTGAGTTCCCAGTCCAGTTTACTTTTTTATTTTGTATTTTTTTTTTCATATAAAAGATTTTATTGGTGGATGGAAGCTAGTCCTACGGCCTCCCTCCACTGCCACCATTAATATAATACCCACCCCAGCTTGAGATTTGTAAATGAGGCCGTAGGCATCCTTGCAATCTTGATTGGATTGTTGAGTTGGCTAGTTTTCGGCCTTGGTCCTTATACGACTAATGGTGTATAGGTGATTTTTTTTTTTTTTGCTAACATTTTTTTTTTTTGTATAAAATGTTATTTAGAACTTTGTATGCACTCTAACATTTGAGACTTTTTAGTTTAAAATTTTATTTGTAGCACTTCACCATCCTAGGTGGCGTTTCATATCTATGTAAGATGTATGAAGGGCAAGAGAATTATCTTGGGTAGTTAGTTATCTCTCTCTTCTAGTTGACCGCAATTCTTTCTTTGCATAAGGGGAATAACTTGATTGCTAATTACGCATTTATTTTTTAATTTAGTTATCTCGTTTATGGTTATTCCTAGAATATTTTTTATGATCTTGTTATTGTTAATTTCTCCCACTCCTCTCCTCCTCCCTCATCTATTCCTCTCCTTGGCCTGCTCCTACTATTTTCCTCCTATATTCCCCTCGTCCTCCCTTCTCTCTTCCTCTCCTCGTCCTACTCCTCCTCTCACCATCGTCGTCGCCTTCCTTTTCTCATCCTTGTTAATGTCCTCTTCTCTTCCTCCTCTATGTTTTTCATGATGTACTATATTTATGGTATATTTTTTTAGATCACATTATTTTTTACCATATGTAGTTACAAGTTTCGTATTTTTTTTTTCAATTCTCTCGAGTTTTTAATATAATAGCTACTAAAGATTGAGAGTTGTAGAGGAGGCCTCGCTTACGCATCCTTGCAACCTCGATTGGATTGGTGTGTTAAGTAACCTACGACTTTGATCCTTATGAGACAAACGATCTTAGTTAGGTGATATTTTTATACTCATATTTGTTTTTGTATAAAATGTTGTTTAGAACTTTGTATTCTCTCTAACAATAACTTGATTGCTGATTACGCAATTATTTTTTAATTTAGTTGTTTCGTTTAGGGTTATTCCTATAGTATTTTTTATTGTTAGTTTCTCATATTCTTCTCCTTCTCCCTCATCTCTTCCTCTCCTCATCCTACTCTTCTTTTCCTCCTATATTCCTCTCCTCCTCCCTCCTCCCTCCTCTCCTCCTACTCCTCATCCTGCTCCTCCTCTCTTCCTGCTCTCACAGTCCCCTTCGTCCTACTCCTGTCTTCCTCACCGTCTTCATCTTCCTCTTCCCTTTCTCATTCACATCCTCTTTTCTTTCTCCTCCACCCTTTTTTAGATGTACTTTCTTCATAGTATATTTTTAATGATCACTTTGTTTTTGTCAAATGTGATTAGAATTTTGGTATTCCCTTTTCAATGCTCTCGGATTTTTAATAAAATAGCAACCAAAGCTTGAGATTTGTAGAGGAGGCCTTATGCATCCCTGCAACTTCGATTGGATTGGTGTATTGGCAAGCTTTCAGACTTGATCCTTATACGACGAATGCTCTTTGTATATTAGGTGATGTTTTTATACTCACATTTTTTTTTGTATAAAAATGATATTTAGAACTTTTTATGCTCTCTAACCTTTGAGACTTTTTTTGCACGATATTTTATTTGCAGCACTTCACCCTCTGACGTGGCGTTTCATATGGATGCTGGATGTATGAAGGGCAAAACAGTAGTCTTGGGTAGTTAGTTTACTTAGTTATCTCTTGTCTCTAGTTAAACTCACTTTTTTCTTTAGGTAAGGTGAATAACTTGATTGCCGATCACGCAATTATTTTTTAATTTAGTTCTCCCGTTTATGGTTATTCCTATAGTATTTTTTATATTCTTGTTATTTTGAATTTCTCCTATTACTCTTCTTCTCCCTCTTCTCTTACTCTCCTCATCCTACTCCTCATCTTTTCCTCCTATATTCATCTCCTCGTCCCTCCACTTTTGCACTCCTCATATTCCTCGCCATTGTCCTCCTCTCTTCCTCACTGTCTGTGCATTTGCCTCTTCTTGTCCTTCTTGCACATCCGCTTCTCTTCCTCCTCCACCTTTCTCTGGATGTACTATTTTTGTAGTATATTTTTAGAGATCACTTTGTTTTGGTCATATGTGATTAAAATTTTGGAATTCCTTTTTTCAATTCTCTAGGGTTTTTAATATAATAGCTAACAAAGCTTGAGATTGGTGTACTGGCTACCCTTCAACCTTGATCCAAATGCAACAAATGCTTTCATTTTGTAGGTGATATTTTGAACCACACCTTTTTTGTATTAAATACTATTTATAGCTTTGTATGCTCCCTAACATTTGGGACTTTTTTTGTCTAAGATTTTAATTGCAGGACTTCACCTTCTTATGTGGCATTTCATATCTACGCTAGTTGTATGAAGGGACAAAAAATTGTCCTAGGTAGTTAGTTATCTCTCTCTTCTAGTTGAACTCACTTCATTCTTTACGTAAGGTGAATAACTTTATTACCAATTACACATTTATTGTTAATTTAGTTGTTATTAGAATTTTAGTATTGCATTTTCCATTCTCTCGGGTTTTATTATATAATAGCTACCAAAGCTTGTGATTTGTAGAGTAGGTCTTATGCATCCCTGCAACCTCAATTGGATTGGTGTACTGGTTACCCTTTGACCTTGATCCAAATGTGGCAAATGCTCTCTGTATATAGGTAATATTTGTAAACACTTTTTTTATTTTTTATGAAATGCTCTCTAAAATTTTTCTAGATGTACTAACTTTATATCATATCTTTAGAGATCACTTTATTTTTGGTGAGATGTGATTATAATTTTGGAATTCCTTTCTCAATTCTCTCCTGTTTTTAATATAATAGCTACCAAAGTTTGAGATTTGTAAAGGAGGCCTTACGCATCCCTACAACCTTGATTCGATTGGTGTACTGGCTAGCATTTGGCCATGATCCAAATGCAACGAGGGCTCTCTGTATATAGGTGATATTTTTATACTCACCTTTTTTTTTGTATAAAATGTCATTTACATCTTTGTATGCTCTCTAACATTTGAAACTTTTTTTGTATGAAATTTTATTCGTTGTACTTCACCCTCCTACGTGGCATTTCATATCTATGCTGGATGTATGAAGGGCAAAAAACTTGTCTTGGGTGGTTACATATTTCTCTCTTCTAGTTGAACTCACTTCTTGCTTCGGGTAAGATGAATAACTTGATTGCCGATTACGCATTTATTTTTTAATTTAGTTGTCTCAATTTTTTGTTGTTCATATAGTATTTTTTATATTCTTGTTATTGTTAATTTCTCCTACATTCCTCCCTCCTCCCTCCTCTATTCTTCTCCTTGTACTATCTTTATAGGATATTTTTAGAGATCTCTTTTCTTTGGTCAAATGTGATTATCATCTTGCTATTCCATTTTCAATTCTCTCGGGTTTTTAATATAATAGCTATCAAAGCTTGAGATCTATAGATGAGGCCTTACACATCCCTGCTACCTCAATTGGATTGGTGTACTAGCTAGGGTAGCATTCAACTTTAATCCAAATCCAATGAATGCTCTTTGTATATAGGTGATATTTTTATATTGACATTTTTTTTTTTTTTTGTATAAAATGCTATTTACAGCTTTGTATGCTCTCTAAAACTTGAGATTTTTTTGTATGAAATTTTATTTGCAGCACTTCACTATCTTATGCGGCGTTTCATATCTATGCTGGATGAATGAAGCGCAAAAAGATTATCTTGGATAGTTTGTTATACTCTCTTCTATTTGAAGTCACTTATTTCTTCATGTAAGGTGAATAACTTGATTGTTGATTACACACTTATTGTTAATTTTGTTGTCTCGTTTGTGATTATTCCTATAGTTTTTTTTTTTTTTTATATTCGTGTTATTATTAATTTCTCCTACTCCACTTCTTCTCCCTCCTTCCTTAATCTCCTTGTCTACTCATCTTTTCCTCCTATATTTCTCTCCTCCCTCCTCTCTTCCTCTCCTAGTACTCCTCGTTTTACTCCTTCTTTCTTCCACCTCTCCTCGTCCTTTTCGCCATACTCCTCTCTTTCTTATCGCATTCATCTTCCTCTTTCCGTCCTCGTTCACGTCCTCTTATCTTCTTCCTCCACCTTCTTCTAGATGTACTATCTTTATAGTATATTTGTAGAGATTACTTTATTTTTTGTTAGATGTGATTAGAATTTTGGTATTCCTTTTTCGATTTTCTCAATTTTTTATATAATTGCTACCAAAATTTGAGATTTGTAGAGGAGGCCTTACACATCCCTGCAACCTCGATTGGATTAATGTACAGGCTAGCCTTCGGCCTTGAGCCAAATGCAACGAATTCTCTTTGTCTATAGGCTATATTTTTATACTCACCTTTTTTTTTTGTAAAAAAATCTATTTACAGCTTTGTATGCTCTCTAACATTTGGAACTTTTTTGTACGAAATTTTATTTGCACCACTTCACCCTTCTACGTATTTCATATCTATGCTCTATGTATGAAGGGCAACAAAATTGTCGTTGGTAGTTAGTTATCTCTCTCTTCTAGTTGAACTCACTTCTTTCTTTAGGTAAGATGAATAATTTGAAATCCAATTACGCATTTATTATTAATTTAGTTCTCTTGGATTTTTTATATAATAACTACCAAATTTTGAGATTTATGAGCATTTTTGGTCCCAAAGAAGTATTGGGTCCAGATGACCGTAAGAGTTTGGGCTTGTACAATAAGGTCGAGTGATCAATCCAATGAGTGTAAAAGCTAGGCTGGGCCCATCAAACCCAGCCACAACCAACTCGACTTTAATGACTAATATTGGTAAGCCCAAATGAATGGGTAGGACCGCTACACTAGAATTTGAAGTTGTTTCCATATGGGAACTCAAGATCGAGTAGCCTATTTTTAGTTGTATTTTATTTCTTTACCCAATTAGAACTATCCAAATAGTTGGACCGACTAACAAGCTTCAATATTGTTTTGTCATTGTTGTAGGTACATCCATTGGAGATTTGGCATTGGGAAGATTGTTCTAACATATATTACAAGCAAATTTAATGGGGCCAATTTTTTAACGCAATTATAAACGGTGGTTAAATTAACTAGGTTTGGAGGAAAACAGACTCCACACAATCACAAGCAACAAAAATAAAGAAACAAAACTAAAGAAATATTGGACGTATTCTTTCCTAGAGTACGTGTGTGTATATATTTTTTGGTCAGGAAGTGGATTTTGTCTACTATGTAGGATGTAGAAGTGAAGATCCTCAACTACCATCTCAATCCAGCTGGGTTCAATACCTACAATCTTATTGCAAGAGCTTCACACAATAAATGATTCAAACTAGGTGTGCTACCCACCCGCACTTGTGTGGTAAGTCATTTTTGTCCCTACACCTCGTCCTTGCCTCCGTATACTCTCTAGCCCCGTTCGTTTGGCAGGCAAGTGGGTGACACATGGCCATGGCTCTCCATGCGCGGAAACCACCAGATTTGTGGCTCAATCGCTCCTCCTCTCCCAAACTCAAACGAACCAAAATTACCAACAAATCAAAATCCATATCGATTAACCAACAAAAATAAAACCAAACCTAGCTAATTGTGTGGCCGTGGTTCTTTGAACAAACCACAGCCATGTCGTGGTATGTGGCTTGATGCAGAGAACCACTGCTAGTTGTGGTCGTGGGTTTAAGCAAATCGATGACCACACCATGGCCTATGGAGGAGGAGGAGAAAAGAAGAGTACGAGAAGAAGGAAGAGGAGACATGTTGCACTGCTAGGGGATTAAGGGCCGACGACATAGGAGGAGATGCAGAAGAGAGAAGAGATTGAGAGATGAGGGAACGATAGGAGGGTTTGAGAGAGAAGAGACAGCTGAGGAAAAAACTTAGGATTTTTCCCTTTTATACCAAGCTATGCAGGACAGGCAGATGAAATATGGGCCAGTGGGTAGCCACACCCACCCCTCTGCATCCGGCACCTTACTTGCTTAAAATATCCGTCCATTTGGACCCATGCAATGGCGAGCAGATGGGCCGGATGCAGGAGCCCGCCCAACAACCCTAATTTAAACCAATCCATTAACTGGATTACTTCAACCACCGCTGTCAGAGTGGCTAACTATGGGAATAGCAACATCTGCCATTTCTCAAATTTTTTTATTTTTTACATTGCATCTACTATTTTGGGGGCGATTATTGGAAATCCACCCTCTACTACTTATATATCTCATTTTAATTAAATGGAATTATCTTGTTCCGAAGAAGGATAATAAAAAATAGAGGTAGCAAAGGACACACGCCCCGGAAGGTACCAAGGTAGCAGCTATAATGATAAACGTCGTGTGGTGGACGTTTTATGATCCATGAATGATCAAACAATGACCAGAGGTTTTTAGGACCCTCCTCTTAACTCTCACTATAAGACATGTGAAATCAGTCCAAAAACAACTTTGACCTGAGGGGGCATTTGCATCATTGCGAAGCCCAAAGAGTGAAGATGCCCTTTTTCTTTGTCATTTCTAGCCCCATTGCTGACACCCCCCACCAAAAAGCTATGATGCCAACCTTATAATTCCCTGTTGGTGCTGAGTGCTGACACAACCCATTTAAAATTCCACTTAAAATTTTTGTGGCTTCTGCAGCATGTTTTCATGATTACAATTATTTTATAGTTTTATTTTAAATAAATATTTTTAATTAAAATAGAAGTTATTTTTAACTAATTCTTACAATTATACTAATTAATAATAAAATAGATCATAAAATAATTATAAAAGAGTTATAGATATATCTTCACTCTGACTATGCATGCCCAGAATTTATTTTTTTTTGTTTAAAAAAATAAGTACATTTTCTAGCATCAAATTATTATGATACATACAAATTTGTGCATAAACACCACTTGCTATATAACAACATTACAATTTTAAATATAAAACCAAAACCTCAATATTTTTTAAAGATATTTGATGCATAAAGTTTTGATATGTTAGATGTATGAATAAAGATAAGATATTTTATAAAAGAAAAATGATATTTACAGTTATAGAATATGTAAGTACAACGTATTTCTTAAAAAAAATTGAATAAATATAATATTTATATGAAAAAAATTAATTTTTTAATAATAAATCTCACATTTTTTGTTAAAAACAAATACACAATACTAACAAATGAATTTATAATTATAACTAACATTACTCTTACAAAATTCAAACAATGTAAGGAGAGAGAAGGACGAAGGTTTGGGCCGGGCACCGAACGTTTTTCCTCAATGGTGGGGCCATAGTTCAGTCACGAAGGCAATAGACCCACTATCAGGAGGTTTTAAATCCGTAAGGTTTGTGGTTAACATTGATTAGTCGTCTTTGTAACGGTATGATCCGTTAAGTTGTGTCGCAAATGTCTAATCTGAAAAGATCAATAATTCCACTTCTTTCCCGACCTGAAAGGTTAACAAAACAATAAAAATAAAAATAAAAACAAATAGATGTCTGAAATTTCAAACATCAGGCAATGACAAATTTGACTTTTCCCGCCTGTACCATACATCTTGCTACAACGTTAATCGTAGCAAGCAAATCATTTATGTGATGTTTAATTTTTTTTTTTTTTAAGAAAATGATGAAACTCAAATTTTATAGAATATCCTTACTCGTGACGGAGTAAAGCTCTAGTTATAACTAGACACCTGAAGGATACAAATAATCATAAAAGGCCAAAATTCAAGCATCCAAAATCTAAAAAAACCCAGACCAAAGTGTTTGTATCTTCAAAAATGTTTCTTCCAGTATTAACATTACAACAAAAACAGCTTTTTCGGACCAATTTTTCGCCACCAAAAGACTATTCGCCACCAATTTTGGTGGCGAATAGTCTTTTGATGGCGAAAAATTAGTCCGAAAAAGCTGTTTTTGTTGTAGTGTAATACCAATCATGAATAGAAAGTAATGAAACTCACTCAAATTTTAAAATGATCTTCGAAACTCTTCCTATCCATAAGTCTTCGTAGATGAATAATACAGATTTCAAATCCATGTCTAGCTAGACATGGATTCTATAGGTAGAAACGTAATTTCTATGATTTCTATTTATAATAGTACTGCTTACAAATTTTATTAACGGATGCAACATTAATTTGTATCCTCGAGAGGCTGAATCTCCCATGAGTATAATATATCAACCATAATCTTATATTAAATACATAATTTAAGTCACAAAAATTTTCATAAAAATAAACTCACAAACTGACATGATTTCATATAATACGTTAAATCTACTTTATAATAAAAGTAGTTTTACAATCTAATATATGTCACATCAGTTTATAGATTTATTTTTATGGTTAAAACATATTAAATTCATATTTACTTTTAACTACTTTGAGGTCGTTTGAATTGCTTCAGCAAAACTCAGATTAACTATGGAATTAATTGTCTAGTACTATGATGTGATTGATCTTTCTTTTTCTTGAGATAGATCTTATATAATTGACAACAAGCTTGTGTTATTGTATAAAAAGGTTTGAAGTTAATAATTTTGTTTTCGTTTCCATGGTTGGTTTGAATATGTTGGTAGATGGATGGCTACTAAAGATATGCATCAATTATGGGTTTGACCAAGTCTAGCAATTTGTCGACATTTACTTTTTCTTTTCTTTTCTTTTCTTTTTTTTTTTAATCAATGGAGCAAAAAATATGACCGTTGTCCAAGGTTGTCATCTCAAATGATAATTAAGTTGGTATATTTTCTAATTGATTGGCTCAAATTACAAAACGTATTATTTGCGACAAGAATGAATATTTGTGATAAAAATATATTCATTTTAGTAGGAAATAGTCATTTTCACAAGAAATAGTTAATCACAAATAAATAGTTTCTTGTTATGTTACTTGACTGATATTTGGGCAAGGGACAGTCCAAATCTTGGAAATCTTGTACGAATTTATTAATATGTTATATGCATGGTCGTATAATTCTTTCATAATAATATATCTAAAATATATTTAGAATATTAATATAAAGAATATTGTTAAAAATGATATTAAGATGTATAAATTTTATGCACATTTATTAAAAATTAAAATTTTCATGTAAATTTCATATTTATCTACTCATTTATATCAAATTTGTTCATCTTAAACGTATTGTACAATTTATTTTCCAAATATAAATACTGTTAACTACTCATTTAAATGAGTTGAGTCCAAATTAAAGAAAACTTTTAGCAGGTGCTCGTGTTGTACGTTAAGAGAGGATTTTCTAGTGGAGACAGCACTAATATGTTTCCGAGGTGGGAAAAGATGCATGATGACAACTTCAAAAAAAGTTAAAATACTGTCCAAGAGAGGCGAACAAGTGGCGACACAATTTCAGAAAATTTCAATGCATGAGAGATCGATGAACATAGGTGATCCTTAGTGTTCATTTCTCAAGGCTAGGTGGAAAAGTGTGTCTGGCAACTTTTTCTGTCTCATGATTGCTGCAAGATTTCTCCTGGTCATATATTTTTTGAGATCAAATAATATAAAACATATTGAAATTTTAACTTTTTAATAGTTATAATAAATCGATCTTGTCGTTCGTATGGTGTTGGAGGTCAATAATACGGTTGAATAATTCAAATAATATGTTTTTTACATCGGAATAATGTTAGATATAGTCATAAGTTTTGTAAAGACTGTATACAATTCTTGAAAAAGAGTGGCGTACTTCATCATTAAAAAATTACTTTTTTTTATGTGAGTTTTACTCACTTTTTCAAAAAAAATGTGCAGCGCTTGCACACTCTATGATCGTAAATATTATTTATCTTTACATTAATATGGTACTCAAATATTTATTCATAAAATAAATAATAAAGAAAAAAAATAAAATATAAATAAAGAAATTAGACATAGAGATTTACGTGATTTGACATAAAAGCTTATACTTACGGAGCATTTGAAGGCGAAATTCACTATATTTAATAATTTAACCTCACGTAGCTCTAATACAATGGGAAAGAATAAGGTTGTGAAGAGATTGAAGAATATGATGTCCCCATAGAAATTTAGAAAGAAAGAGAGACCCAATATATCAATGCATTGTTTATTCTATGTCCCAAGTTTGTAGGGGTAGGTCTTTATTTTTTATTTGGAGTTATCACTTTAGAGTCTCAATTGTTTTATGTCCCTTTCACCTTTTTATATATCAGTCAATCTCTTTTGTTTTTATTTATTTCTTATCTTATCTCTTCATTTTATTATTGGCAATAGGCTTCTACATCACTTTATACTCATCAACTTGTAAGTTGTAAGTAGTATAATTCTTTCTCATCACTACTATTAAGCTGATAATGAAACAATACGACATTAACGTGTCAGCTATTTATATGTTGAAGAATATGAAATTTGGAATTTAAGATTCAGATTAAAAAAGAAAAAACTAATAAGATATGTCTATTACTCAAAATGTATAATGTTGTACATAAAATTGTAAGTACATTAGCATTACTCAAATAAAAAATAGGATAAATTCAATAATGTCCTAGTATATCTAATATTGTAATTAGAAATAGAAATAAATGCAAAAAAGCATTAATTTACTGCATGCATTCATGTGTTGGAAGTGGTACAATTGCCGGCCTAAAAACTACACTCATACAAGTTTGATCCCATAAGTTTCCAAAAGGTCAAAACAACGAGCTGGCATGTGTTTTTTATACTAATTAACTTCACACGTTTATATACAGTCGATAAACAGAAAAGTACTAAATAAAACTATTGCATGTTGAATTGGCCGGGCTCACAAGTTGTGAGTTGCATATAAAGTGGACAAAATCCCTGATTAAATGTAGCCATATAAAGTTAGATCAACAGCAGGCCGACAGAAGCAAGCTGCTAGCCTAGCTAGCAGATGATCAATAGAATAGGAAATTTCCTATTTTTTTACACTGCCATGAAATAATTTAAGGAAATCCATCCCTGGCTAGCTAGTACGTTTACCTTTTCACCTTAATTTGTTTTTAATGGAGAGAAACATCATCAAGCTAGATCAGACAGGATATATAGAAGCCAGAGAGGAAAGCAATAGGTTATTTGAATTTAAAAAGGTCATGATTCAAACCTATAATATACATACATACATATTTATAGTTTAGGAGTGGTACTGTGTGGGAAGCAAGAAGCAAAGCAAGTTGAGTAGTACTGAATTGGACTAAAAAAAATGGTACAATCTTTCAAAATTTGAAATCACTAAAAGAAGGGCCGGTGGGTGAGAACTGCGAATAAGGTGGAAGCCACATAGGACACTTTGGTCATGTGGGATGGCTAGCTGTGAATAATTAACAGTACCATATATTAAAAACCCCCTCCCCCACCAAAAAATAAAAAAAAAATCATCATGATCTCATGCCCAAAACCATGCCGGCCAGCCTGATCAAATCTCAAATATCAACTCATTTTATAATATTCACACGAGAGAGAGAGAGAGAGAGAGAGAGAGAGAGAGCTTAGGTAGGGATCGGAAGAATCTCTAGCACATTTGAATGAGGACAAAAGGAAAATATCGTTCACTAAACACCAGCTTTGTGGGATTACTTTAGCTATAACGATAAAGCTTACAACTTTAAAGCTTTGGGAAGTTCAACTGATTACCAGCCTGCCTAGCTAATGCCCTAATCAAACTGCGCTTTGGCTAAGTTTATTACCCTATATATTTATCCAAAGCCTTAATGTAAACTTTAATACAACACCCTCTTTTCTTTAGCTATTACGTACAATTCAAAGGACGAGAGTTTGCTTTTAATTGTTGGGGATTTTGTTCTTGTTACTTCGAGTTTCGAAATTCATGAGCTGCAAGCTAAGCTAGCTAGCGGCCAATTCTAGGCAATAAATGAACTATTTGCATTTTTCAAAACATCATGTGTGCACAAGCTAAATATATTGCTAAAAAGTACTCAGTACACGTGGAGATCAAGTGTCTTCGAGCGTGGGTCTTTGCCAATGAGGTCTCCGCCGTGACAACAACGTACTTGGACTTTTATCAATGTAATTAGAAAATTAATGGACGACAAATATCAAGGTTTTGACTTGTGGGACTATGTGTTTTTGTTAATGTCCAATGTCTCGTGTGTTTTCATTGACATTAACCTCCACACCTCAATACTTGCACAACAGTTAATGGCCAAGAACTTTTCAAACGCATTGATTACTAATTTGGAGCTGTGGAAAATGAGTCCAATATTATATTCAAGAGAGATCTTCATGGTATGAAATGGCAAGAATATTCGAGAATTTTATATATTAATCCAAATAAAATAGATCATAAGTGCTACAACTACAAATATATCTCACAAAAGTAAATTAAAAAACTGACATTGTTTCATATGATACGTTAAATTTATTTTATAACAAAAATAGATTTACAATCTAATGTACCGCATTAATTCACGTCATTTTGTTAATATACTGTTGTGGAATATCTTTATGGCTAAAACATTTCTCAATTAAATGCTACTAATTTCTTGAAAATGTTATATATGGCCACGAAAACATCGAAAGACCAAGTTTTAAAAGATATAAGAAAAAATACATGAGTGTATGAAAGAGATTCATGCATTTCTCAATGAGAAATATGCCATTCAAAAAAACAACTTATAAAAATAAATTTATATACTTACGACATATCTGTTTGAACTTAGAACTTATCTTTTTCAATAGGGGAAGGCCGCCGTGATATAATAATTCAGAACTTGAGAGACGAGGATGCACATGCATTGAGAGTAGATTGAAGAAGAAACAATAAAACTACTGTTATATTGACACCTAGGAGAAGATACAGCAAAAGCAAGTTACCTAACTACAAATAAATCCCAACAAAATTCTGCCAACCGTAGTACCCGAAATTACTGCGACATTCATATGTACGTCCGATACCCATAAGATCTTATCACGGGTTCCATCCATATTATTCTGCTGCCCGCATCATCAAACTCGGTCCTTAGTCTACAAAATTATCATCATAACCCTTGTCAAATTTACCAAGACAGGAAGTACTATCTCGTACAATTACATCAAATGCCATTCCCAGCCTCTTTTCTCACTCCCTCCTCAATCGCATTTCCGGCTGGCCTGCAGGCCTTCATAAATGAGCTGCAGATTTGTCAGACCCCTTGTGTCTTCTGACGCAGCACATAAAACGGCTTCAGTAGGCTGCTTAAATTGGAAACTCTATTTTCCTAAACGACGTATGAAATTAAATGTATGTACCGAAAAAAGCAACAGTAGGATAAACAGAGGAGGGGCAACAATGGAAAAATAATAATAATAATGAGGCTATAACGGATGGTCGCAGTGGGGTTGAACCCGTGACGGTTTCCGTAACGAATCGTTATCGTACCGTCTCTATGATTGATACATTGGTATTGCGGTGTTGACGTTGAGAGATAGTTTTTTATTTTATATGCTGCATGCGGAAGTGTGTTCATAACGGCGTTATTAGCCGTCGTTTGCTATAAATTCGGGTTCTGAGACCTCTCTTTTTTATTCAACTTATATCTGAGTCTCAAAATCTCTCTATCTCTCCGCTACTTGCTAGCTAGTGTGAGTTCGAGTTTTAAATGGTTGCGTGAAGCAGAAGCTTGGGATATTCGTGTTTTCTCGGAGATTTCTAAGTTTTCTCGAAATGGGGAAGAAAGAGCAGAAGGATCAGAAAGAAGATGCAAAGGTCGAAGCTGTTCTGAAGCTTCTCAGAAAACAAGCCCCACTTACAGTAAAGCAGGTGGGTGTGGGTCGTTTGCCTTGATCTCACTATATGCTGCTTGTCACCAAACCTTGCTAATTTCAAACATTGAGCGTAGATAAGTGTTTGACATGATCTTTTTTACTAATACTAGTTCTCATTTCTTGAAGAATGAATATGATTTTAAGGTTTTCTAAACTGTGTGGACAGTATTGCATCCTCAAATTGTTTTTATGTACGAGGGATAAAACTGCTTATAATCATTTTCTGGAACTTGTTTGTAAGTTTGTTATTGCCTTACACTTATATTGTGTGACACGATTGTTAACAGGAGAAGTTCTGCAACAAGGCTTGCGTAGAACGGTTTCTGAAAGCCAAGGGGGATAGTGTGAAGAAGGCTGCGAAGAACTTGAGGGCTTGCCTTTCTTGGAGAGAGAGTATTGGCACCGGTAACCCTTTCCTCCTTATTCTTCTCAAAAGCTTTCCCTACTGTTTTAACTTTTCTGCAGCCACACACTCTTTTCGCTGCTAGCTTCTTTTCTTTTCCTTTCTTTATTGGTCTCAGTATGGGCTCCGAATCTTACTTTCCCACTTTGAATTAAGCGTTAAAGTTACATTCCGTGTATTAATGATTAAAGTGAGTAGCACTTCTCCATGCACGGTACAGAAAAGAAAAGAAAAGAAAACTTGAAGTCTCCGGTCATTTTGTTAAAATGTTTGTGTTCTCTCGTTTCATTTTGGATATAGAGCATTTGATAGCAGACGAGTTCTCGGCCGAGCTCAGCGACGGCATTGCTTATGTGGCCGGTCACGATGAAGAAAACAGACCCATTTTGGTAATTACCTCCTACTTGCTCTAAGTTTTTTGTTTTTTTTTCCCAAAATGCATGATATGCGAGTAAAGAGAGAGTCTGAGAGATTGAGAATAATTGTTGTACCACCCTTTTACAGATTTTCCGGATCAAGCAAGATTACCAAAAATTCCATTCGCAGAAAGTGTGAGTACAGGAAGGTTTTTGTCATCACGTTTGTAATAAAGTCCCACACGGTATTAATTAATGATTTTCTTTCCATGTTTTAATCTGCATGCCAGGTTTACTCGTTTGCTTGTGTTTACACTGGAGGTGGCCATTCAAACCATGCCAAAAAACGTCGAGCACTTCGTTCTTCTTTTCGACGCAAGTAAGTGTAGGTTTGAAATTACATGGTGGCAAGTTAATTTTAGGCATTTTAAATTAGAAAAATGATTCTTGGATCCGTAGTTTGCCCCTCAAAGTTATTGTCCGAATATTTTATTTTATTTTATTTATATATTTTTGATAATTAAGAAAATGATTATTAATAAAGTGATATATTTTTTTAATTCTTAAAAAATGTTTAAAGACGTTTAAAAATGATTTGAAAGAAAATATATATATAATTAGACTGGTGATAAATTTGGAAAGAAAAAAGTTGGCACCGTTTAGCCTCATTATATCTCTACTGTACGTGCACGCTGGTCATCATGTACGTAGCAGCCTTGCTTGTCAATGAGAGCAGGGATGCCACTGTGTCGGAGCACCGGCATTGTCTGAGATACTCTCAGAAAGTGTCTAGTCTGGAGAGCCCCTGAAGTGTCATGATCGAGTCCCGAATAATGGTTTGGAAGCGAGGGGGTATTATCGGGACTTGGTGCGAATACTCTCCTAGAAGTGGTCAATTTCAAAGCTGTTGTTTCCTTAAATTAAATGATCACTAGCAGAAGTACCCAGGATTCTGCTACCTTTTTGCTTTGCCATTGCAGATGAATGATCATAATCTTCCGCAGTACTGCTCAACCTTTTAATTAATTAATTTTCCTATTGATGTTAATTATAAAATAACTCTGCTATTATATTGTTTACGTTTTTGTTAATTATTTTCATTGTGAAATAGAGTTTCTTTTTCTGTTTTCTTTAAAGGGATATATAAGTACTAGGAGTGAGGTTAATTACTTTGAAAAAAATGTTTCATTCAGGCTATTTCAGGTCTGCATCAGCTTTTATGAATTTATTTCTGGCAACGCTGAAAATGGTGGCGGAGTACTACCCGGGCCGGCTACACAAGGCTTTTGTCATTGACCCTCCCTCTCTATTCTCTTATCTATGGAAGGTACGTGAGATTCAAAACCATGCCACCTTCTCCTGTTGAATTTGGATTCTTTTTGTTACTTTTTAACCATTAACGAGAACCACTTTTCTGTCCCATGCATCTTTTGCTTTGGATTTCGAAGTATGTAGGCCTTCCGGCTTATTAAGTCAATCCTCGAACAACCCGTTTCACTTTTCTGTCCCATCTTTCAATTCATCCTTTGTTGGGTTTCAACTAGCTACCTTGCACCTTTCAAAAAAAAAAAAAAAAAAAACTAGCTACCTTGTAATAAATTATTGGACCCAAAACTAAAATTCGTTGTTCTATTAAGATAGCCTAGTTGATCCAGAAATTAAGCTGATCGAAATTTTGAAGGTTCTGTTGTTGTCTTTAATCAGAAGTCGTCCAGTGTATAGACATGCATGATATTCTGACAAGTGACAAATTTGTTTTCGACTTGTGAATAGTTAAACGAGAGGGGCTGTCCATTTTCAAATTAATCAAACACCATATTTTCCATTCCAATAATATTATATATTCGAAGATTGGTTACTATATTAACTAGTTACATACTGTGGATGCAGGGCGTTCGACCGTTCGTTGAGCTATCAACGGCCACGATTGTGGTATCCTCACTAGATTTTGAAGAATCGTTGGACTTCAACGATTTCACAAGCTACCCACGAGCTTCGTCCCTCCGATTTGACCCATCGTCTTTGAAATCGACGGCCAAGATCGGTTCATGCTCGTCCTCCCGCTTCTCGTTCACGGTCTCGCACCACCTTGACTCGCTCAAACCATGGTACCTGAGCTTAGCCGACACGTCGGCTTCTAAAGTAGGACCCACCACCACCCAGTACTCTTCTCTAGGACCCGCACTTATCTCCCCGCTCAACGCCCGGTCCCTCTCTTTCGCATCACCGGCTGCTAGAACGCCACCTGGAAGCATCTACGGTTGTAGCTACACTAAGCCAACGAGGAAGTCTCTGTTCCCCTCGACCCCGTTGCCACAGCGTACTACCGGCGATGAACGTAGCAAAATCTCCCACCCCCGAACCCCACGGCCCTCGTTCCTCCAATCACCGGCCATGTTTTTCCGCAGGGCCGAGTGCCACGTCAGTCGTGGCGACAGGTCCCGGGAGTCGTTCCTACCGTTTCTAAAGTTCTACAGGAGGCCATACGATGAGATGATTTACAGGTCAAAGATGAGGCCCCCACTTGGTGGACTAATCTCCATTGTCTCTCCCCACATCAGACGCCGCCACATGTCCGTATCACAACGGTTCTGATAGAATTCAGTAACCAAGAAGAGAGAGTACATAGTGGATTAACAATCTCAATGACACCAGTGCTAATAATTGATTAATTATTTCTCAGTTCAAGTTCGAGAGACTAAGGAAAAATAAAAGAGAGAGAGAGAGAGAGAGAGAGAGAGAGAGAGAAGAAATTACAGCGACGTGCGAGGTGGGGTGTGAGAAAGTGTGCATTATGTCCAAGTTTGAGGTTTGGGAAGTCTACAAGTTTTTAGGGTTTGGAGGGGCGCAAAGCGTCATGCATGGGACAAGATACATACCGTTGTCGAGACGGCGAACGTTTGGCTTTTGAAATCATATGGTGGGAAAGAGAAGTACTGTATGCATGTACTAGGAAATTAAACCAAAGCGTTGAAAAAAGAAAGCATATCTCTGTTCCGACTCAAATCTGATATTTTATACTCTTATTTTTTTGTCGTTTTGAAAAATGAGAGTTTTTTTTATTAATATTTTGGAGTTGATAGAATCTTTTGTACCTACGTGGTTGGACTTTATATATAGTTAAAAAAAAAAAAAAAACCATGTATTTGAAAACATTGATTTTGTAGCGTTGTTCTTGTATTAGTTTGGTGATCCCTCATATATTTTATAGGTTGGTTTTGACGTTAGTTGGTAGGAATATGTGTTGGGTTTTGCTGTTGGAGAAGTCAAACTGGTGTTTGAATTGTTTATCCATAGATGTACAATAAAAAGAAGAGTGACTGTAGCATTGGGAATTGAAAATCGACAACATTCAGGATGTACTTATACGTTTTTGGTTCTGATGATGGCGTTTTTTGTCGTCCATCTTCGGGTGTCGTCCGTCGAGGTATCGACCTCTTGTAACTCGATTATCTAGTGACTTTAGACATTTGGGATCTTTCCCTTAGGAGTCTTCTGCTATCTCTTGTTTTTTTTAACGTGATCTTTATTAAAAAAAATTAATTTTTTAATAATAGTATACGTAAAAAGAAATGTAGATACTTCCACCATCCATAATTCTATTTAATATTACTCTTTATTTAATTTCTTGCTACTTGTGACGCGCTCTCTCTCTCTCTGTATTCGGCTGAGTGACAATGCAATTCAAGTGGAGTATGACCGGGTCCTGTGCTCGAGCTTGCCTTTCCGTTGGGTTTCTCCCCTCTACTTGTCGGTGCTGATTAATTTGTATACTTGGGCCATTAAATCTTTTATGAAGCCTTGTGGGCTCACGCAACGAGCACACATACTATGTTAAGGTCGTGGCAGGCCTGTGGGGCCGCCACGTGTCTGTATGACAACGGTTCTGATGGAATTTACAAGTGGATTATGTGGGACTTGAACAAATAATTTTTCTACTTTAGAACTAAATACTACTTTGCTTAAATCCTTTTTCAAACGCTGAAGGATTGAACCAAACTTATAATATTACTGTTTCATTGTATTGTATTGTCTTTTGCTTTGAAAGGGTCGGGATGTGATCCAGCTAGGAGTGTAATCAGTTTAGTATAGTCCGAGCTCACAAATCGAAAATTTTGATCCATCCTTTTTTCAGACCAGACTGAATAGAATACTCCTAAGGATCGGACCGGACCATTAGCTATCGGTCCAATCAATCCAATTTGGTCTGATTCGATCCATATGAGTTAGGAACATTTTTTTTTCTTTTCATTTTTTTGTAGATAAATTAATACAAAAAATTAATTAAACTAGTAAAATCAAAATTAAGTGAGCTCTTTAATGTGGATTATGTAACTAACTCATTAAAAAAAATAATTATATTTATATTTATGATGTTAATAGTTACTAACTTAATACTTTAGTAGAGTATGTATTTACATATAATAACATATGATTTATCGTATGATATATTAGTTTATTGATAGTATATATTATTTTACATTTTATATGATCAATGGTGATAGATTAGAGAAAATTACATAATTAACTTATGCAACTATTATATAAATAATATATTATATATTTTAAAATTTTATATGTAAGTGATTTGGTCAGTTTCGGTCCGATTAGGTAAAAAAAAAACCACACAACGTGATCAGGATTGAAAATCGAATTTTGGAGACACTATAGATCAAGACCTTAGTAGGGGTGAATTCAATCTAGTCCGGTCGGTTTTTCCGTCCATACCGAAAGATGTCACCCCTAAATGTAGCCGGGACGGGGATTGATATTTGAATATTCGTTTAACGTGTCTAATCCGTGTTTTGAATAGCAAGAAAAGGGCTACAAAAAAGAACAAGAATCGTGGAATGAAAGGTACACGTTCCGCTTTCATCACGTACCTTACTCGGAAGACTTTGGCCACCCGTGATGCACGCACTCAACAACGACTTTGAGTTTGAGCAGCGGCCACCACGATTCTTCCAGAGCAATCCAGTGCTCGATCTAGCTGATGTGAAGTGGCGTACGGAAGAGAGAATCCCTATTATTTGCAGTATGTTGCGTACGGGATGCACTCAACTTGAAGGAAACTGCATCTACCAACCACCCAAGGCCGGATACACCTGCAACCCGGCCAGTCCTCAAAATCCCTGCCCTCCTACTATTATTATTATTATTATTATTATTATGTTTTTTTTAAGATATTATATAAGTTGAGATTAAAGTTAAAAAATTAAATAAAATATTATTAGAATATATTTTTTAATATTATTTTTATTTTAAGATTTGAAAAAGTTGAATTATTTATTTTATTTTGTATGAAAATGTGAAAAAAAATTGTAATAGATGAGAAGTTTTCAAAATTTTCAAAATTTTGAGTTTTCAAAATTACCTATTTTTTCTCATATAATCACTCGATCCATTGCACACGTACACCTTCAATTTATTAATATAATAAATTTAAATTAGTAAACAAGAAACATGAGTTCCATATGCTGTTGTGCAGGATATATACCTTTCGTGGTTATCGGTTATAGGCATCGTTTGTTACGCAGTTCATATGAGATAAAATGAAATATTATGAATAGTAATAAAACTTTTGAGTTAAGATGAAATGAAATAGCTTCTAAAAAAAAAATGTATTTGGATAGTAAGATGAAATAAGATAGTTTTTAATTTTTAAGATTTGAAAAATGTGTGAATCCCACTATTGATTAGAAAAGTGCACTGTTTATGCTTTGTTCACACACTATTCATTTTCAATTTTTACTGTTCAGTTACTGTTCATACTGTTTACACCTTGTTTATTGTCAGTAGTCACTATTCATTACTGTTTATTTAAGTGGATGTTTTTAAAATTTAAAGATGAAATATAGTGCATGTGTTTGGATAGGAAAAACTATTATACGGTACAAATGTGATGAAAACATATGTATTGACTGACCAAACGTGGCCTCAATCTCAGGCACAAAATAATTTGCTTTTGCAGATAACATTCATGATCGGTCGGTTGGGATTAATATTTAGTTCGGAATATGAAGCTAAAAGAAAGATGATATAGACATGATAACTATTATACAACCTTAGCTTGTTCACATATATAAATATATAAATATATATATTATATATTATATATTATATATATACACGTGATCGTAGGCATAACTAACGTAATTTCACATGATACATTATTATATCTAATTTATAACAAAAGTAGTTTTACAATTAATCTAATATATCACATTAATAAATTAATCACGTTAATTTGTGAATTTAATTTCTCAAAAAAATTTTTTTTGACTAAAGCATTATTTCTTTACAATATATTAATAAATTCTTGATTTTTTTATTTGTATTGAAAATTGTGTTCCCATTGTTCCTCTATATATTTTAAGTGCAACAATGGCCCCTCGTTTCAGCGTTAAAGCAAAAAGCTGGAGACGAAGCCACTGAGTTCTTGCTCTCAATGCAAGAAAAGGACAATGCAAGTGGCCGTGCATCTCGTGCTTCTGGAACAAGTCTAATTAAGAAATTGCATGTTGCAACTTTAAAGCTACGGCTGTGCCCTCCTGCCCTTTTACATAAATTAATGTGCAATAATATTGTCAAATTAATTAATGTAAGACTGTGTTTATACGGTAGGAAGTGGGGTATAAGAATAGTTGACGAGTACGTGTCTTATTACTACAGGGTTCCCAAAAGTGTGTGGTTGATTTTCAAGAGGTTTTATAATGTCAAACGTACGTTTGAACAGATCAAACTATATAGTCATGATGTTCTAAAACTATGGCCAGCTTTAAAAGGATAAGCTTATATTGTTGCCTTGTTTTCGGTCCTTTGATGATATCTCCGTGCTTTTTATGTGATTTAATTATCTTCTCTCCTTTTTTTTTTTTTTTTTTATAATTTTTATTTCTATATTATATAATAATCCTCAAATCTCAATTAACTATATATAAATATATATTGATCAAGAGAATTTCTCTTTCCTCAGTGAATGTTAAATTAAAGTATTAGGCTTACGCTGCTACGCATTTTACACTTTCGATTTGCTTATTAATGTGTTGTCGCGGATCGAGTTTATAAAACAGTATCCATGAGTATTCCAATATTTCTAGTTCTGGTTTGTCTCCTACAATGTTGTTGCTGCTACGTTTCCAGTCTTTATCACCCCCTAGACCCTCTGAACCCTACTGAAATTGACCAAATAAGGCTCATAATTCAGAAGTCTCCCCTAGCCTCTCTCCCTAACCTGACCTTTCACTTTGTTGATCTTGAAGAGCCAGAAAAAGAAGATGTCCTCAGGTGGCTTTCTTCACGCAATGATAGCAAAAAGCCTAATCGTCAAGCCAAGGTGGTGGTTCGAGCCGGGGGTGAGACACGGGAGCTCATTTTGGACCTGACCCTTGGCTCAATCACCTCCGACCAACTCCACACCGGCAATGGCTACCCTCCTCTCACTTTTACTGAGCTTTTCAAAGCTAGCAAACTGCCCCTACAGTCTCCCGAATTCAAGGACTCGATTCTGAGAAGGGGCTTGGATTTGTCTCAAGTTTCTTGCATACCTTTTACAGTTGGTTGGTATGGGGAAGTTGCTACAAGAAGAGCTCTCAAAGTTGCATGCTTTTATCGTGAAGGGTCGGTCAATGTTTTTGCAAGGCCGATCGAGGGGATAACCATGATTGTTGATGTTGATTCCATGAAGATTACAACGTTCAATGACAGATTCAGAGCACCTGTGCCTAAAGCTGAGGGTACTGATTTTCAGTCATCAAAAGGGAATCCCAATTCAAACACTCGAGTCAACATCACAAATGGCCATACTGGCGGGTTCACCATTGATGACCACGAGGTTAAATGGGGTAAATGGGTTTTCCATGTGGGATTTAATGCTCGAGCAGGAGTTATCATATCAACAGCTTCGATATTCGATGCAAGAAAAAGGGAGTTTCGGCGTGTGCTATACAGAGGACATACATCCGAAACATTTGTACCATATTCTGATCCAACAAGTGAATGGTATTTCAGGACTTTCATGGACATCGGTGAATTTGGGTTCGGACGATCAGCCGATACCCTGCAGCCATCGATAGATTGCCCGGAGAATGCTGCATATATGGATGGGTATATGGTTGGGGCCGATGGACAGGCACAGAAGGTAACAAGAGCTATTTGCATTTTTGAGAGATATGGTGGTGATGTAGCTTGGAGACATACTGAAATTAATGTTCCAGGCAAAGTGGTAAGGTTGTTAAGCTATATATGGTTATTGTTCTGGCTTTTGTTTTTTCGCCCCTTTCTCTGTAGCTGTTGTGGCAATTATGTTAGCATAAGGTGGAAAATGGTCTTCTTGCAGATAAGAAGTGGAGAGCCGGAGATTAGTTTGGTGGTTAGAATGATAGCCACCGTGGGTAATTATGATTATATACTCGATTGGGAATTCAAACAAAGTGGAAGCATCAAAGTTGGGGTAACATTCATACTTTCTCTTCAAAGATTTCTTTACTCAATTTCACCATCATGGACAAGCATGATTACTTCTTCTGAAGAGCAAAGAATAATTCAGATTGACGCTTTTTTTTTTTTAGTAATGCTATATAAAGTCTTAAATATATAAAGTCTTAAATAGATAAGTTTTATACAAATATTTTATAAAAAAAATAGATCTCATTAATAAATAATAGTGTTTTTATACTTTTTTTAAGATAGGATCCACTTTTTTACAAGGGCTTGCATGGAGCTTATCTATTTGAGGCTTGTACAAATCATTTCTCTTTTTAAGTAAATCCTATATATATGAACGGTGCGGTTTGGATAATGAGATGAGATTATAAGATAATTTTATATGAAAGTTGAATAAAATATTGTTTGAATATTATTTTTTAATATTATTATTGTTTTGAGATTTGAAAAAATTAAATTATTTATTATATTTTGTGTAAAAATATAAAAAAAATTATAATAATTTAATGAGATGAAATGAAACACTTTTACTATCCAAATGTAGTAAGATTGTCTTTCTCTCTTCATAATTGAATAATTGAAAAATAATATTTTTATTATCAAAATGAAATTGTTTTCTTCTATTAAAATTACTTGGCATTTTATTCTAGGTGGATCTCACAGGTATTCCGGAGATGAAGGCCACGCCATACATAAACGTAGAAGAGATAAAAGAAAATATGTATGGAAGCTTGGTGGCAGAAAACACGGTGGCCGTAAACCACGACCATTTTCTGACATATTATCTCGACCTTGACGTTGACGGTAACGACAACTCCTTCGTCAAAGCCAAGTTACGAACAGCAAGATCATCAGCGTCGCAACAGGACGCCACCTCACCGAGAAAAAGTTACTGGACTGTGGTTAGAGAAATTGCCAAAACGGAAGCCGAGGCTAGGGTCCAACTCGGCTTGGAGGCAGCTGAGTTGGGGGTGGTGAATCCCAATAAGAAAACAAGGATCGGGAACGAGGTGGGCTACTGGTTGATTACCGGACGGCCGGCCAATTCTCTTTTATCCGATGATGATTACCCACAGATCAGAGCGGCTTATACGAAGTATCAAGTGTGGGTGACCGCCTATAACAGGACAGAGAGGTGGGCTGGAGGCTTCTACGCGGATGGCAGCCGAGGAGATGATGGGTTAGCAGTATGGAGCCAGAGGTAAACATTGAGTTCTACTTGATTAATTTAATTTAATGGGGATTTTAAATTCAAAGAAGACAATCAATTGAATGCGTGCATAATGTGCAGGAATAGAGGGATTGAAAACAAAGATATTGTCTTGTGGTACACGGTAGGGTTCCATCACGTTCCATGCCAAGAAGATTTCCCAGTGATGCCAGCATTTCATAGTGGATTTGAGCTACGACCAGCTAATTATTTCGAAAGCAACCCACTACTTTAACAGTACTACTACTTCTCCATGCATGCATGCATGCATTGGATGTAATAATGCATGTACGTTAACGTGCGTACATGACCAACCCCATTGTAACTTTTCACTTCATATTACATTACGTACGTACGATTTTAAATTCAGATTCTGTAACTTTCGGTGAATTAATTATTTGTATATAGCCATTTTTTCCATGTATAATAATCCTAACATGAAATGTTGTACTTTGGTTTGGAAAAGATATTTACAAGTATTTTAATCATTATTATTCTTTTATAGTGTGGACAAGTATTTATTATTTGGTTACTAATTATCGGATAATCATTTAATGGCATGTCAAGATCAATGATGACGAAAGAGTGATTGTTAAAAGACTTATTAGGAATATCGTTTCGCTTCGTAATTTTGTCATGAATAAAATATATATATATATATATATATGACATCCTCATATATCTCAGATGACTGTATATAGTAATTAAGATTCAATTGGGATCCAACATCACTGTACAAGAACCAATTATTCCTGGCAACGCCCCCGGCTGATTTTGATAATTATTACGATAAAACCGACAAGGATTATAAATCCCTTAGAAGAAGAGATTTTACAACACATTCCCGGGGGATGGAGGTTCTTATAATAATTCTAACACCATGAAGTACCGTCACGGGTGAGTAGTAGTAGTGCAGTTAGACCAGTCCACATGCTTTGGAGGTTTTGTTTTGAGGACGGGATTGCTCTCAAAGAAATTGGTCGGCCGGAGCTCAAACCCACCACTCAAGGTTGGCATCACCGGGAAATCTTCCTGGCAAGGGACATGATGAAATCCAATTGTGTACCACAATACTATATCCTTGTTTTCAATGTCCCTATTCCTGCACAGACACAAACACATACACAAACAAATCAAACTCAATCATCAACAATATTCAAATTAAGAGCATCATTTAAAATGTTCTTTTTCCTAGTTCAGTTTATCATGTGGTACGTACCTAAGGCTCCAAGTTGCCAAGGTATCATCTCCATGGCTTTGATCAACATATAATCCTCCAGCCCATTTCTCTGACTTGTTATACGGTGTGACCCACACATCATTATTGGTGAAGGCTCCCCGAATTTGTGGGTAATCATTATATGACAGAAGAGGATGTGCTGCTGACCCTGGAATCAAACGATAACCAACGTTGTTCCCAAGTTTGGTTTTCTTGTTCGTATTCACCACTGCTAACTCAGACTGTATCAAGCCCAACTGAACTCGTGCATCAGATTCAGTTTTAGCCGTCTCAGTCACAGTTGTCCAGTAACTTTTCCTTGGTGAGCTGTGGCCATCTCTTACCTGGATCTTCTCCAACTTGTTCTTGACAAAGGAGTTGGGTTCGCCATCCACGTCGAGGTCAAGATAGTACGTCAAAAAGTGGTCGTGGTACACACCAATTGTGTTATCTGCTAACAGGGTGCCATAGACATCCTCCTTTATCTGATCTTTGTGAGTGTATGTCACACCCTTCACTTCTAGCACTCCCGTTAGCCCTACCTATATATCATTTAGACAAGAGAAAGCTTTACATCACCTATTAATTAATTTTGTACACCCACGCTGCATATATAATATATACCGCTCTTTGTAATATGATCATCAAACTATTCAAATTGCCATTTTCTTCTTTATTTTGAAATATGCAATTGATTCCCATTTTGGTTGTAGATAGAGGTACGTAAAATTGGCGATATGCCACGATTTTAAAAGTTGGTAATAATGTTACAGATACAGACATACTAATACTAGAGTCACTACATGTTACATGTTTCCTGATCATATAACTTAGCATGAACATAATTGGTTTTCTTTATTTGATGTTAACAAAATGAGATACTTGATTTTTGCTTCTCATCTCTTTGTTATTTTCTTATATGTGTGATCTCTTGCAGATTGATTTTTTAGAGTTGTTCTTTCTATTTAGTTTGTAATTTTTTTGGATTTATTAGTTGTGGTTGGATCTTTCAATTTGTTATACTTGGGTTTTGGTCTTTATGCTTATTTGTAACCCCAGGTATTTGGTTGACCACGGTTTTCCTCCACAAAAAATGAGGGCTATTAACAAAATTGAGGTCATCTTCTTAAAATATATATATTTATATATATATATAAATAAACTTAGCATCAAACTTCATAAATGACAAAAAAAGATGGATGATTCCATACCCCAAATTTAATGGAACCACTGGGCTTGAGTTCCCAATCAAGAATGTAGTCATAGTTGCCAACTGTTGCGACCATCCTCACTACAAGGCTCACCTCCGGCCTGACCTCCCTTATCTGCTTCACCATAATTAAAATTGTCATCGATCGATCTGTACTTGTCATGTCCAAATTAACCAATAGTAATTAACTCGAGTGAAATACAATAATAATATGACTTACAACTTCATTTGGAATCCCCAACTCAGTGTGACGCCACATAATATTCCCCGCATAGCGCTCGAATATACAGAAAGCATTGGATAATTTCACGGGCAAACCATCTGCTCCGGCAAAATATGCGTCCAAGAACACTGCATTAGAAGGGCAATCGGCGAAGGGCTCGAGTGACACCGCAGATTGACCGAACCCGAATTCACCGGAATCAAAGAATGTTTTGTAGTACCACTCCTCGGTTGGGTCCATGTAAGGCACGAACAACTCCGATATGAATCCTCTGTATAGGACTCGACGATATGTCTGCTTCTCCAGGTCATATATTGATGCTGCAGATATTATTGGACCGGCTCGAACGTCATATCCTACGTGAAAGACCCAATTGGCCCAACTGATCAGCAAACCACCAAAAATATATGTTAGTTTGTCAGTATTTTCAAGTTCCCAATACTAGACCTGGCATTTAAGCCCAAACCTTGACCCCACAATAAGAAATAGGCCTAGGCCTGTCATGCATCGTAAATGTCTTTTGTGGGTTACAAAACTACTAAAATGAGTAGTCTTGGAGGGTCATTTAGGGACATTGACATTGACATGACGTCCTTGGGCTCTGATCTTTAGGAGTCGTTTGAATTGAAATGAAAGTTGAGATAGTTTGTAAATAATAAAATAAGATATTTTATAAATATTATTTTTTAATATTATTATTATTTTAATATTTGAAAAAGTAGATTGTTTATTATTTTTTGTGTAGGAATTTGAAAAGAATTTTTTAGGATTTGAAAAAGTAAGATTGTTTATTATATTTTGGTGTGAGAATTTGGGTAGATTTTTTTGAGATTTCAAAAAAAGAAATATTATTATATTTTATGTAAGAATTTTAAAAAATTATAATGATAAAGATAAGATGAGTTGAGATGGGTTGATGAGAGTTTTGAAAGCAAACAGCCCCTAAGATTCGGCCTTTCCTAACCAGCCTATATATATATCAAAGAAAAAAAAATTACGTTTTTATAACGGGTCTCACTTTTTTTAAAAAAAATACTTTGAGCTGTAGTTATAGCATTACTTGTTTTTTTTTTCCTAACAAAGTAACCGGGTATTTGTGACAAGTCTATTTTGGGAGGCTCTGACCAGCCTACCTCTACTTGTTAGAAAATCAGTCAAAATTGATCCAGTTTCGGTTTTTTTTTGTCTAACACTGGACCAGACCAATTCATATATATATTTTAATTTTTTATATTGTATAAAATATTTTTTATATGATTTTTTATATTATATATAATATATAATTATATATAAAATAATTTTATATTATATGATAAATTACTAATTAATATAACATTAAAATTTAAAATCACATATAAATAATTATATATTATCACTATAATTTATAGTATGAGCAGTTATACTAATACTAAATCATAATATATTATAATATATCACTATAATTTATAATATGTATTATAATATATATATACAATATTATATATACTATAAATATAATATACCGGAAAAATAAGATTGATTCGGACCAAAACTGATAAAAATAGAAGTATCGGTCTAAAAGTGTAACTGATACATACTATATCAATTCTTCAAATTTTAAAATCAATATACGGATTCGATTATAAAATATATCTAAAACCAGTTCCATTACGCCCGTAATTGGATGCGGTTTGCGTGGATCGGAGGCTGTGCAGCCATGTGTGTGTATAGTATGTATGTGCGTATAATTGAAATAGGTGAAAGGATAAAAAATGACCCGACGACTCAGATGGAATCGAGGAGAACATGTGATGGAATCTATCTAGCTAGCTATGTCAAACCCGGAAAAAGGAAAAGAATATTAATCTTAAACATTCAAGGTGAACAGCAGTACTGCGGGCCACCCTGATGAATTCTATTGGACAACTAGTCAATTCACTTGTCCAATTTCCATGCATGAACCTGAACTAGGCAGAACCTGGGAATAATCAACCATGACTCCTACACTTCCACGCGCAGCAAAAGAAAAATTAACGTAAAACGAGAGAGAGAGAGAGAGAGAGATGATGGCTTAAACCAATCGCGCATAGAAAAGTCAAAGCTTAAATTAGCCGGCCTTGCCAATGTGATTATATATTATACAAACAAAAATGGCGTTGGATGTGTCAAGTTTGCTCAAAATTAAGAAATAAGAGAGAAGAAACACCGACCTGACAGTGTGACCATCTATCTTAAACCCTGGTCCATCCGGTTGCAGGAAGGCTGCACCATTCAAGTGAGGACCGAACGGTGGCTTCATCTTGGATGCCCGGTACTCTGTTCCTTCAGCTTTTGGCACCGGAACCCTAAACCTATCATAGTATTCAACTATCTTCATCTCGTCTAGATCAACCACTAACGTTATTCCCTCCACTGGTCTCACGTACAGATTAACCGTTCCATGATCTGTATAGAAACACAGTAGCTTCAAAACCCTCGCACTGATCTTCACCTCTCCGAACCATCCGACCGAATAAGTGGAGCAAACCACGTCGGATAAGTTCAGCCCCCTCTTCTTAACCGATTCGATGAATGGCTCGTATGTTTGGGGCAGTGTGATTGCAGCAGATTGTTCGTCAATGGTAAGCAAAGGGTAGCCATGTCCGTCGTAAACAACATCGGAGACTATCGAACGTGTAGACAAATCCACTACGATCTCGTGGGACTTTTTTGCGAGGCGTGTGATGACGAAGGCGCGCCGAGGTGGGGGTTTGGAGGCTGGGTTTGATAGCCATGCAAGGACTCTGGGTTTGTCTGGCTCGTCCAAACCTACGTATTGGAAGGTTAGGACGTTGTGGATCGAGCTTGCGTACGATTTCTGCACTATGGTGCGTACCAGCTTGAACTCAGAAAGAGTTAGAGGGTCTAGGGGGTGGTGCTGGTGGCTTGAGACTAGAGAGAAGGTGTAGAGGGATAGGAGCACCATGAATAGCATTATTTTCAACGAAGACATTGTCTAGTTCGGATAAATTAATGAAGCCTAGCTAGCTAGCTAGCTGCTTGCTTTTAACAACAAATATATAGTAAGCATTGTGGCATGCTCGAATATTAATTCTAATTGGTTAGACCTTTCAACGGTACTCATGTTTTTATAATTCGTTTTAACAACTGAAGTTGGAATTAAGTCTGTCCATTTAATTATAAATTAAGGCAAGGTTTGATTAATTACTTCTCAAATTATGAGTCAATAAATACACCAATTAAAGACCATAATTAATTAATACCCTTGAGAGGAATTAAATCAAGTCTTAGGTAATTAGATTTGGGGAGTGAGATGAGAATTTTTAATTTTAGATAAAAGTTTAAAATATTATTTTTTAATATTATTATTATTTTAAATTTTGAAAAAGTTGAATTAGAATTTAAAAAAATTGAATTATTTATTATATTTTATATAAAAATTTAAAAAAATTATAATAATAAAATGAGATGATAATTTTATATTTTATCTATCCTCCAAAACCAAACCTTAGAATACTCATGAGTCAGTTCCAGTGATAGCAATTTCTTTAGTCTACACTTGAATTTTCAAAACCAAACCTTAGATACTCATGAGTCACTGATAGCAATTTCTTTAGTCTACACTTGAATTTTCACTATCCTCCAATATTGACATATATATTTTCATACTTCGGTAGGGACCCTAAAGTCTGGCGGCGCCATTCATGAATCTGCATGCGGAAAACGTCGACCAGTAGAATTGGAACGGCAGTCAGATCATGAACAGGACGAGGCCGATTAACCATGCAACCGATTCAGCTGGACAGCCAACTTAAATTGATCTCCTATTGTCAATTTGTCATTTTGTTGGGTTCACTGTCAATGGGTCGCTGGCTCGCTAGTTTCAAGTCCCGTTAGGCTCCTTATAAAAATAAATAAATAAATAAATAAATAAAAATTTCAACATTTTTTTAAAGTGGAGTATTGACTGAGAAACCAAAATCTATCCCAAGTAAAAGAAAATATCCATAATAATTAAGGATAAAATTTTAAATTATCTCCTTAAAAAAAATTATTTAAAATTAAACTCGTTTAAAATGATAAAAATATTTATAAAGAGAAAATAAAAGTAGTGATATGTGCAATGAATAAAACAGTGCAACGGAAATGCAAAAGGGCACCAGTCATGGACTAGATTTATAATTTTAGATTTTTTTTTTTTTTTTGTCAAAATGAAATGCAAGAGACTAACAAATTAAAATTAACAATTAAGGAACCAACTAAGCTAAACAATCTCAATTAATAAAAAAATAAATTAATAAAACCGAAATTAATTAAGTCCTAATTAACTTAATATGCAATGGAACTAAAAGATTAACAAAACTAAACTAAGAACTAAGCTAGCTTAGAAAATAATTAACGCAATATGAACTGAAAATTGAAAAGGCTCAAAATTAAAATTCTAGAATTCATCCTTGTATTTAAATCATAAATTTTCAAAATCAATCCATAATAATTATAATGTCTATTTAATAGAAAATTAAAGAAGTAAGAGAAATAAGTAATATCAAGTAAATAAATAACAAATAAAATGGCCAAACTTCTTAGTTAAAAATTTAAAAAATACATCATAAATTTCAAATTAAAATTAATTAAAAGTAAGGAATGGAAAGAGTAAGCTAAATGAATATAGATAGAGGTGGTAGGCAGTGGAGGACGGCTAGGCAGCGCCAGACGTTGCCACGTTGGAACCCTGGAGGTTCTTCAATGCACGGCGCTGCTGTGTGTCTCCAGAAGTCAGAAAAAAAGAAAACTCTTTTGCATCTTAAAACCGAATGAAAAAACCCCAGCGTCCGTAGGTTTCTCTCTGTTTAAAACCGAAAAAAGCCCTTGCTTTTTCTTTCTTTTCTTCCGTGCGCGTACGTTTTAGAGAAATCAAAAGCTGCCTTTTTTTGCTTCCGTCCAAAGTCCAAACACCGAGAGATAAAAAATGTTGGGCCCCGCGTGCTAAGAGAACCCAAAAAAAACTGAGTTTTTTATACTTTTCTCGTGATTTTGCATTTCTTGACTTGGAAAGAAAAAATAAATAAAATAGAAATCAGAAAAAATAAAATAAAATAATAGAATATCAAAAATATGTTATATATGTAAAAAAAAAAATTATCCAATTAAATTATAAATTATAAAATTAAACATTAACTATGCTATAAATCAATTTAAATAACAATTCAAATTTATGCATCTTAACTATTTTTCATCTAAAACTAATAATAATGTAATGAAATAATTCAAATATATAGGTTCTAGGTATATAAAATATGTAATAATTCAGTTCAATCAAGTATACTTTTTTATAAAGACTTATGCGAAATTTTTATATTTGGGACTTGTACAAACTATTTCTGAACTTTATTATGTTTGTAATTTTATGCCATATATAATTTTATCTTTGAATTATTTCCACAATAGTGATCAATACATGAATATCAAGAACAAATTAGTATGCTATATATATATATAGTTGTCTTATTTTATAACAAGGGCAATCTTTCTATTGGTTGTGTGCCACAAATATCTAATTCCTTTATTTGTTCTGTGTTTGTGTAAGCTGGTGGAAGCTTTGATCTTTTCGGAAAAACTGTTAGAAGTATTTTTAAAATAATATATATTATATTTATTATTAATAATAGCTTGGAATTTATTTTTTAAAGTTATGAATTATTTTATAAAGAGATGAATTATAGAACGTTTATAAGTTTATAGTTATAATAAAATGTGTCTATAGTACAAGTCAAAGTAGATATTTGGCAAAGTGGTATAGAACACTTGAATTTTACAAGTGGGAAGAGTTTGAATCACCCCATGTCAAGAAAGGGGTTTAATGATTTAACATTCAATTCCTCATTGGAATGGTCCGGCTTCCTGGGCATTTAACAACCCCAAATAAAGCAAGCCACATGTGAAAGTTTACACTATATGTAATGAATTTAGTCTCATCTGATAAACCAAAACTTCCTTTTGAGAAAATCACACCTCCTTGGAACTTCAACACCGTGAACTTTGGGAAGAACCCAACCACCACCACACGATACAAGGTCCATCGCCGCCATAGCTGGGCAACGCCGTCGCACCCACCAAGCTCTGTCTCCCCCAACAAGTTCCATCGCCCACCAATTGGCAAGTCTCTACATTGCCACGAAGAAAGCCGACAAAGAAATCGCTCACACCTACAACCATATCAACAGGCTCTCTCCCTCACTAGCTTAAGGTTCTTTAGTGTGTACAGGCCTTGGGGTAGCCCAGACATGGCGTGCTTCTTCTTCACAAAGGACATCTTGCACGGTAAGGCCATTGACACTGGCCAAACACAGGACGAGAAGGAGGTGGCACATGACTTCACATACATCGACAACATCGTGAAAAGCTATTTAAGGGCGTTGGACACTACCAAGATGAGCACTGGAAGCGGTGGGAAGAAGCGGAGGCTAACGCAATTGAGCATCTACAGCCTCGAGAGCACATCACTGATGCTAGTTGTAACAGCCCACTAGAAATTCAAAGGTGAAATTTCTATTGGCTTTAGAAACCTCGTGAAAACTCCGTAAGATTTCACGAATCGACCGATCGCATAGGTTTTAGTCTGTCAACATAGTCTGTGTTATCACTCACTATGGGGTCAGAAGTGCGATTCTAATTATTTGAGGTAGTTGTAAGTGTCAGAATCCATTATGGTCTGCGCCATTAGACTCAGTTGATTATTTAGGATTTTATGGCGCAATAAGTCTATTTTCATATTTCCGGACGAAACATCTGTTTGAAACTATGAAATTATTTTTAGGGGCACTTCGAGGTTGAATTTTGGTTAACGATTTTCACCGTAGGTTAATATGAATATTTAAGAATTTTTAGTGCTAAGTTTATAATTCACTTTTTTCAGAATGAATAGTAACCTCGTTATGCGCATCAATTGCAGTGTTTCAAAATCACAATGTAGAATGTCCAAATTAGATTAGAGAGGTTTTATTTGGACACTTGG
>QEOT01123121.1:4382-47595 GCA_003123785.1 Pterocarya stenoptera | reverse complement strand
TTCTGGCCTGCAAGAAAGAATTAGTCAAGCTGGTCATGGCCACAAAGAGGCACAATTTGGGTGATATCTGCTGCAGACTAGATGAAAATTCTTCTGGTGGACTTTGGATATGCCTATTTACCTCATCAATAAAGTTCTTAATTTACTGATAAAAAAAAGATTAGATGAAAAATCTTCCTGCATGAGTCCAGTGTTGAAAGATCTATTGAAATCATGTTTTTACTTTTTTAGTAGAGACTGATGTGCAACTCCAATATAATATGACAGGGCAATCTTCCATGTTGCAAAAAGACCTACATTTTGGTTATGCTTGCTTGCAATCATCATAGCTGGCCTAATTCCTCGTTTGGTTGTAAAGTTTCTGTATCAATACTATAAACCCAGCGATATTCAGATTGCAAGGGAAGCTGAGAAATTTGGGAATCTGAGGGAGTTTGGAGCTACAGAAATAGAAATGAATCCTATCCTTGGTCCTCCACAAAGATAACAAGGTGATTTTGCTCCTGTTTACACCTCCTTTTCTTTGTAAAGTATCCTATTCTTTAGGCTGCTTCAGAGTATCTCTCTTGGTTGCCAGATTTTTGTTATTGCTATCCAAAGGGTAGTCTTTTTAATATTGTATTTTATTTTGTTGTATTCACAGTCATTCAATGCACATTACCAAGGTTATCACAGAAAAATTTAGACACTTAATCCGAGTTCGATACCAACTTTGGTTGTTTCTCCTTGATGGGTGGATTCAAGTTTGTTTTATTTTTGGTTTGAGCCAGCAATGAGTTGGGTTCTGGTCTGAGACTCTGGTGGCTGATTATATAAAAGTATGGTAGCCTAATAGTATTACCATCTTATGTCATGGTTGCCCAGGTCTATATGCACCAGACATGTTGCAGTTTGTCTTGAGAAAAATTCTTAAGACGTGTGTGGTGTATGGATGATAAGAAACGCTCTTATATCGTCCTCAATGCAGCTTCCTGATGCGTTAGATTCGGGATTCCAGATATTTTCTTTCTTAAATGAACTTTCACACACGTCATAATCCCCAAGAAAAGGAACTTCCATACGTATCACTTCACCCCAGCTTTAGCTGCGAAACTGAAGTGTAAGAAGCTTTATAACAAAGGTGCAACAGCCAACCGTGCTCATACACCATGAGCAAGGTGATGGCATTCCAATCCTCCTCCAGATGGCCAAGTATCTATAACATCAGCTAAAGGATGAGATTATGAGTTTTGTTTTGGCATTTTAATATTTTTTTTGATTCAAAGCTATGGTAATGTGTCGTTCGGCTCAACCGGATAGAGATCTACCTTTTTTGACCGAACTATAAGGCTTAAAGTAAGAGAGAGATAGACACATCAAGTTAGCTCCACTTTTATGTATCTATCTCTCCCGCTCTAGGCCTAAGAACTTCTAAGCGATTTGAATCTAGCTCAACCTATGTTCATTTCCTCTTGACTTGGAGTGCTAAGGATCTCGTTTAGAACACGGTATTTGTCTGACAATGAACGCATAGTCTTGGAACAAAAGTAAGAGCTGAGTTCTGTCATCGTTCACCCGGCATTGTTATTATAAATAATAATAATAATAATAATTTAGAAATGATAGTTGTATTAGTCAGTATTCAAGCTTCGCACAGTTATTTTGAAAAAAATTAATAAATACAGAATTTACATAAAAAAATTAATTTTTTAATAATAGATTATTCTTTTTTAAAGTGACCGCACGGCAGTTATGCACTCTACGACTGTATGAAGTATTATTCTAAAATTTGGTTAAAAAAGATAAATTTTGCGTAATCTTTTTATAAAAAAATAGACCCTACTTTAAAATGTGTAAAAAATACTTATTTTTTTTAATGATCTATATTTTTACAAAGTGCTACACGGAACTTATTTATTTGAGATTTCTATTTATCATTATTCGAATTACACTTTTTTTTTTCTTTTTTGTAAAAACATGAGATATAATTGTTGCTCACGTAAATATCATATATTCTAGAAAACTAACGATAGATACAATCTTAAGTGTGACACTGCATAATTTTTTAAACAAAAATTATAAAAAAAAACGCTGTTGGATATTATGATTTGGTCAAGAAAATTGAAATATTATGCAAACTAAATTGATTTCCTGTTAAGAAAGGAAACATCAAAATTATCGTGTCAAGAGTAATGTTTGGTTTAGTTATATAAAATTAAATTATTTTATTTCATCTTATATAATTATTATAATTTTTTTAAACTTTCACATAAAATATAATAAATAATTTAATTTTTTTAAATTCTAAAATAAAAATAATATTATAATAATATTTTCTTCAACTTTTAACAAAATATCTTATTTTATTTAAACTGCGTAACTAAACGGGAAAATATTTCAATGTTAACATCAATATTTTGGGAAAAATTGTCTTTTACATCTCAAAATTACCACTCATTTTTCGCAGAGTGTTGATAATTTTACGGAAACAGTAAAAAAGTCCTCCAACTTTTTAATAAAAAAAAATCGTATATTCCGGTAAATATTTTATTTTCATTTTCATTTTCTTGTAACTACAAAAAGTAGTTTACTATTGATAGATCTCAAATATCTAACCTTGAATCAGAATATATTTTAAAAGATTATTTATTTCAATATTTATATTTGTAAAAACGTTATCCTTATTTAAACATAAGATTGTTATAAATGAAAAATATAAGTCAAATAGAATATTATTAAAATATTATTATTATTTTAAAATTAAAAAAAATTATAATGATAGAATGAGTCACCAGACGAAACCGTATACCGGCCAAGATATTAAAATTATCTGTGAGAAGTGTAAAAGATCTATTTTTCAAAAGTCCATACATTAACGAAGAAGAAGATGTTTCTGTATCCGAAAAGCTTAGGGGGGTTTGAAGTTGAATTTCTCTGTTTCATTACCTTGGAGCATTTTAGTCATTTTGACACTTGAGAGTTGAGACTCATTGAGTTTCCCACCTGAGGGGGCATGTCTCAANTGAGAGTTGAGACTCATTGAGTTTCCCACCTGAGGGGGCATGTCTCAAGTGAGAGATCCGGCCATTAAGCTCTTCGGGAGGAATATTCCGGTGGCTGACTCTCGGATTCCCTCGGTTTCCGAACAAGGCTCCGGCTCAGAACGTCAGTCTCCGGCAATTCCTTTACTCACGGTAATTTTATACCATTTTCCTTTACGTAAACCGGTTTGTTTCCATTTATGGATACTTGGATTGATTGGCGCTTGCATAAATTGCTTTCTATTTTTGTGGGAGACAGCGCTATACGACTTTTTTTTTTGTTGTTACAGAAAGCAGACATCGTTGCCTGGTTTTGGATCGTATTCTTGATTAACTTTTTAAGTTCGGATTCATAGTTATATGCTTTCACTATCACTGCTTAAAAAAAACTTCTAATGTTGGAAAGATTGCATTGACTTTCTAGATAACAGCTTCTATTTGCTTCTAGTCGTGAAGAAGGGGAAAAAATCTGACTAAATAATCAAAGAGAAAGAAAAGCAAAAAATATAAAGTCATTTTCATTATAACACAAGCATGTAATAATCAGTCGGTGCATTTTTTATGAGATTATGGGGAGCTGAATTGCTTTGTTTATGAAACTAGTGCAATTTCTTATTTTCTTGAAAATGATCGCAGTTCGACAGTTTTCTAAGGTGAGTGGCTACAACTACAAGTGCTTAATTAACAAAAGATAACCATGGAACATCGGGAATATTATATCATCAGTAAAGCTACTGGTAGTTTCCAAACACTAAATCCCTCAGCAACGAGTTAAGGAACTGTAAGTGTGAGTATCTCTATGCCTGCAAGAGCAGTATAGTACAGAGTTCAACAGCTTCAATGTGGACTCATAATATATAATTCAAACATGAACCTGAGTGATATCGTTGCACTTACAACTGAAACCTAAATAAACCATAATATTTTAGGAATAGTGGCAAACAAAAATCCTACCGAAAAAGACATTGAGGGAGCAAGATGTCTTTTTCTTTCGGTGTTTTCATGGATTGGTGATATGGATGGTTTGGGATTGTACCCCGAATTTGGGCTTTGAACTTTTTTGCATGGACTCATGCTTGTGTGCTATAGATTTCAAATATCTGCTGTGAGTTATGTTGCCTGTGTTTGCTGTTACTGTTTTTATTATTTATTACTTATATTTACGTATAAAATATTATTTATTACTCATATCTATGGGCTTTTATTGAAGAATTATAAACCCAAATCCATCTTAGATATGGATCAAGATGTGCTAGATTTGGTTGTTTTCTATCATATAAGCTGTTTGTTGTTACTGCATGCCTCATTGAAGTTTAGGGGTTTACTTTTGATGCCAGTATTTTGGAAAATTATAAACCTACAACTAGTCTACAATTATTTTACAACTCTATTTAAAATGAAGGGTCTGTGAAGTAACACAAATTAAAATGAATGACCCTCTGATGGAGAATTTTTGCGAGCAGGATACTCCTTCTGAGTTAGATCATAAAAAAGATACCAAAAACCAAAATCCCTTGATAGAGAATGAGGCCAAAGTAGATCATAATCCTGAGGAAGACCGAGCTGCTAAAAATGATGCAGGTGGCCAAGAGAAGGTTTTAAGGAAGCCAAACAAGGTTCTCCCTTGTCCTCGCTGCAATAGCCTGGAGACAAAGTTTTGCTATTTCAACAACTACAATGTAAACCAACCTAGACATTTTTGCAAGAATTGTCAGCGATACTGGACAGCTGGAGGAACAATTAGAAGTGTTCCTGTCGGGGCTGGAAGGCGCAAGAATAAGCCTTCGGAGTACCATCAAGTAGTGGTGCCATCTAATGTAATACCAGTCACCAAAGTAGACAGCCTTAACTCTGCTAGCGACCAGCATCCCTCAGGTCTTGAACTTCCTGCCTCTTTAAGTCTTGACAAAGGAGCAGGAGCAGTTCTAAATATTAGCAAAGATGCTCCACTATGTGAATCCATGTCAACTGTGCTCAATCTCAAAGAACAAAAGAAAAATGTTGAAATTTGGCGTTTGGTTTCTGAGGAGAATAGCGAGGAGCCCTTATCATCTGGCTCTTTCTTCACGGCTGCTACTTCCCATGAAAGTGAATCTCTAGGACGTTGCAACAGTTTCAATTTAACTCATCCACTGCAGTGTTACCCTGTTTCCCAATGTGCACGGAACCCAGGTTCGAATGCAATGGTGTTTGGACCTGGTAGTAGTATCTCTAATACTGGTCATATGGGTTCTTCGCCTATGGTGCCAGTTCCCGGCTTCTGTGAACCAACATTCCCACTTCTTCCTGTGCCATACTGGGGTTGCATGCCAAGCTGGGATGCTAGGAAGTGGAATAAACAGTTGGTCAGATCTAATGGTAGCCCATCAGTTTCATCTTCTACTAGCAACAGCAGGTGTTCAGGTAATAGCTCACCGATCTTGGGAAAGCATTCAAGGGATGCAAATTCGCTGGCTGAAGAAACAAAGGAACAGAGCCTTTGGGTACCTAAGACACTGAGAGTTAATCATCCAGAAGAGGCTGCAAAGAGTTCCATATGGTCTACTTTGGGTATTGAGCCTGACAAGGACAAATCCAGCGTCAGAGGTGGCATTTTTAAAGCTTCCCAATCCAAATCAAATACAAATTCTCATACATCAGATGCTGATAAGGTCTTAAAAGCAAACCCAGTGGCTTTTTGTCGATGTCAATCATTCCAGGAAAGCACTTAAAGAAGCTCATGTTGTTTGTATATGGATATCATCTTTCGGTGGTCTGTCCATGCATTGTGAAAGCCTATGTTGTATGAAGAGCACAAGAGTTTTATCATTTCTGCATCTGTTTTTGCTATGCCCTGAGATCATATGGTTTGTAAGATGACCAGTGGCTTGTGGGAGTTTTCTTAGTAAACAAGCATTACAAAAGAATAACATGTAAGCCTCTTGCCTAGAAGAAAAGGATCTGGAGAGGATTTTCAGTCATTTGTCTTGGGCTTTTTTTTGTAGATGAAGGCTATCCACATCACCACCAACAGTTAATGATCATGGCTCCGAATTTTTGTGCCGTGATCGTGATGGCCAATGCTAATTGTTTGGCTCTCATACCTCTAAGTGATAGATTGCATTTGCATGCCATGTTTGATTACATGAAGAAAGAGAATTCTCATTATTCAAGAATTCATCACTTTGAGGAGTATTCCCACTTCTAGTTTCAAGGTATGATTTCTGAATCACAGCAGTTATGATCAGACACTAACTCATCTTTTTTCTTAATTTTTTCCCCGTTTCTCTCTTCTCCCAGGCTGGATATCTGTTTTATTTTATTTTTGGAATATACTTGTTCACTGGATATCTTATTAATGGATCTGCCAACCTCTTTATATTGTTGGGAAGAGTAACTGTCCATTCGAAAGACGATAATTTTGATCTTCAATTTGTTTTATATGTAGTGTATAGATTGTTTCCTTATTGAAGCTAGCAGCTCTTCACACCAGATATCACCTCTTTACCCACGTCTAAAATCTAAAATTCAAGGTATACACATACAAACACACGTATGAATGAATGTAAATTGTATTTTAGACATTATAGTCCTGTTTTAGCTGTTATAGACATAATATTCCTTAATATTGTAACTTAAATTCAGCACCAGATATATTCCGTTTTGTTTTAGAAAATACGATTTGAGGTTTTTGCTCACATATCAAATACCCAACTGTAAATCCATACTTCATAATATTGGCATTTGAGCAAAATCAAAGTGGGGGAACACACATTTGGGCATTTGTAGGCATATGCAAGAGGCATTTTGAAATGGTCCTATGAATCCTTACATGATCTCAAAACATACATTGTCGTCTAATTTATGCACCAATCAAGAAGCTGAAAGTTGAACATTTCTCAAGAGGATGTCACAGCTCAGTCTTCATTGTATTGAGTGTCACAGCTCTATGAATCGGTCCCGTTTGGATTCAGAGAGTTGAGATGGTTTTAGATGAATTGAATAAAATATTATTAGAATATTATTTTTAATATTATTATTGTTTTAGAATTTGAAAAAGTTGAATTGTTTATTATATTTTGTGTGAAAATTTGAGAAAATTGTAATGATGAGATAAGATGAGTTGATGTGAATTTCGAATCCAATCAAGGGTTAAATCTGTGTGGCGGCAAACTGAGAATTCCAATGAACATTTTCAAGATAGAGGTCTATCCATCAGATGGTGTGCTAGACAGCACCTGATATACATGTCTCCATCATAGTCAATGATTAGTCTGAGCTTTCCTTCAAAACTGTTGGGAGAAATGCTAGGGAGCCCGATTTGGGCTCCTGTTTTTCTCTCTCGTCTGACGTGGGAAGGCCAACTAGCCTTTCCTTTTGTTTTTTTTTGTTTTTTTTGTCTTCCCATTTCTCTCCACTGGGTGAAATACAATATAACTATTTAAGTCCAATTTTTTCTTTTCATGTATTTCCTGTGACTTTAGCATTATTAGTTTAATAAAGTAACATTATCACGTTGACTGTTTGTAAAATGAAAAGAAGGAAAACTATCAAATTTGTTTTGATGTTGTACATCAGATTGTAAAGTTACTTTTATTATAAAATAAATCTAAAAGATTACATGAAACCATATCAGTTTATGGGTTTATTTTGTATAATCTCTTTGTGTATGTAACAGTTCTAGATAATAAAATGATAATTTTTCTACTTTTCATTATACGAACAGTTAACATGATAATGTTACTTTATTAGACTAATAATGCTAAAGTCACAGGAAATACATGAAAAGAAAAAAGTGGACTTAAATAGCTATATTATTCACATGAACAAGTAATATTTTTTGTGTATTTCACTCAGTGGGGAGAAATGGGAAGACAAACAAAAAAAAAAAAAAAAACAAAAGGAAAGGCTAGTTGGCCTTCCCACGTCAGACGAGAGAGAAAAACAGGAGCCCAAATCGGGCTTCCTAGCATTTTTCAAAATGTCGGATTAGCAATACTGCCTCGCGATGTATCATCAAAGGTTATGCTGTGAAAATGATAACAGAAATGCAAAAGTAAACAAGAAAATAAACAATCAATCAATTACATGACTTAAGTTTACATGGTTCGGCAACATGCTTACATCTACGGAGCTGCAAATGATTTTATTATACTGAGAAATCATAAAATACAGTTTGAGGCGAAAATATTACTGTTCAGATAGCCATATTGATCATAATAAGAATATTTCTAGGGTTACATGGCGGAAGTCCTAATCTTCATTTTTTTGCGATATTTGATCAAGCTGAGTGTCAAGCGCGCATTGAGTGAATTCTTTGTTTAGTATTCACTCGAGTGTTGAGTCCAGCGAACTCTTGGCTTAGGCTTCGCTCAAATCCACCGTCGAGCGAAACTTGAGCGAACTTTCTGTTTAGCACTTCCCGAGTAAAAGACAGTACTAAAATTTTTCGGCCCAAGCCAAAACGAACATGGCATAAACCTCAGTGAAAATCCACTAAAAAATATAACAGGTCCTTATCAGGTTGGATCATCAAGTCGGGACGCCACTACAATGAACTAGACTCCACAAACCCAACATGTTATGCTTGCTTGTAACTGTGTAGAGCTAATGTTTTCATCCCATTTGCTTAATTATGTCTAACCTTGAATTGGAGTGACTTTATTCTTTGTATAACTTAGGAATTACTTGCAACATAGTCATAATGGCATCATTTGGAGTAGTTATAGGCAATCATCAGTATCCCCAAAAGAGGAATTGACACCTAGACCGCTAAAATACATTGTATTATTGCTATGAACTTTGATGACCTCAAGGTAAAGATGAAAGTTCTAAATTGTGATAGAAGAATTTGTAGACCATGTCCTTAAGGAAGACCCAACGATCATACTTAAACCTAACATCATTCTATAATTATAGAGAAGATATTGATCCCTTCTCAAACTTTCTAATAAACGCAAAAAAGATGAGAAATCGGACAAGATACACAAGCATAATCATTAATTTGTTATTCATGAACCAGTACAAAACGAATAAGATAGTGTGCCTTTATCAGTTCCAAAACCCCATAAAAAATAGGAACACTTAAAAAAAAATCTAAAAGATTGGTCAATCACTAAAACTTCAAAAATCCATTAATTAAGTTGTGATATTCTTGCCTCATTCGGTGCGCATGGTAGTACTGTAAGTCTTGCTTCCCTTGTATAACTTCTTAAATATATGGTTCGTCTTGTTGCTTTGGATCGTGCAGGAGTTCCTAACTTCATGCATTGATTGTTTTTCTCCTTTTATAGATTCGTATTTGTGAATATTTTATTGTTTTTAATCATTTCCACGTAGTTTTAGGAGTTTGGTTTTAGACTTATGAATGTAACCATCAAGCTTCCTATACATTCCTCTCTCATAAATAATAGTTATCAATAAAATTAGAGTACCGTCATATTTTCTAAAAGAAAGTCATAATTTTCGAGTTCTATCTTTCTCTCCCTTTAAGTTATGTCTAAAAAATAAAATATAAATAATTTTTTATGTTAGATGATGGGTGCATTTTAATATCAATGATTTATTAAGGTTACGTTTGGATAGTCAGAAGTGTTGAGAAGAGTTGTGAGTAGAAATTGAAGTGGGTTTGTGGGTCTCATTGAGAGTAGTTTGAGTTGTTTAGATGTATGAAGTATATTGAATTATTGACTTTTAAATATGAAGTTGAAAAAGGTGTGGGTCCCATCAATTATTGATTTTATTAGTAATGATGGTGAAATAATGATTTTATTTATATGTTGTAGAATTTATGAGAAATAATTGCCAACACACTTAAATGATTTTTTAGACAAATTTTATTTATACGAAATACTGCTGGTCACTACAACTCTTGGGTGTTGTTGTGATCGAAGCCGTGAGCAATAAGTCAAGTTGGTGCGTATTATGGCTTTGGGCATGGCTAGTTTATAATGGAGGTTGAGAAATCTGGGGCACAGGTTGACAGGGCGGCAAATCACAGAGGAGATTTCAAATCTCCCTCAAATAGCTTCTTTGCCAAAGCCCAGTGGTAGAGGAATCCTTAAGATTGACAATGGGACAGACCATGGAGCACGTGGCCCTAAAGAGGCTCACTGGCCATCAAAAGATTTGCCTCGATGGGAGAGAGAAAGAGAGAGAGAGAGAGAGAGTGGGAGAGAGAGAGGTTAGGGTATGAAGTCTCGACAAATTTTAGTTTTCATTGTCGTGAGATTCTCTTAGGGAAGCCATGACTTGGACTGTGATGGGAGAAAAGTGATTTGGGAAAGAAGGGAAAGGTGGAGTGCGAAGGGGTGCCGACAGAGAGGAAGAGAGAGGAAGGGTTGCTGGGAGAAATATTAGCGTCAGTGGAGGCATTTCATGCAAACAGTGTAGAAAATCACATGTTTCTGACTCGAAGCATTTGAGATATATTCAATTTTTTTTGGATGCGAGACTACTCTCATCTATAATTCAGAAGAGTTGAGATATCATGAGTTATCAAACTAAGCCTAAAAGTATCAATAAGGGAGCCTGTAAATAAATTTTTTCCACTTTTGAAAATCTCTTTGAATAAGAGGTTGTAAATGAGAACTTGGATAAATGCCCATAATGGGAAAAAAAAAATTTTAAATATCATCCCACATACCACACTTATTTTAAATTTTTTTTAAAAATTTTTTCTATAATAATTATATGATGTATGGATGATAAGTAGAATAATTCAATTAGTTTAATAAAAAAAGAATAAAATAAAAATAAAAATAAATAATTTTAAAATATGTGGTGCGGGATGATGCCCAATTGCAAATAGGGGGAATGCTTTTGCGTTTGAAAAGAGGTTTTTTGGGAAACCAATTCTCAGAACAGAGATTTGCCAAACAAAAGTAGGTTCGCACACGAAACGCAGCCGTTTCAAGGATTTAAATAATTGGTCCTCGACGTGGCCAGACGCGGAACGTACACTTTCTAATGAACGGTCCAGATCTACTTGGGATTTACTGGGTGTATAAAACTCCATTGGAGCCAAATTCGGAGTCCGGAGTTGTAGTTTGGCTTCTTTCTTCCTCCTCGGAACAACTCCACTCGTACGTTGTCTCTGTCTCTCTCTGTCCAATCCCCTACTCTCTGAAACAAAAATCAAGACCAATGAACGCGCCCATAATCGGTGAGCTTCCGCTCATTCTTTCCCTCTTCAGACTTTTGTTAATTTTAGCTTGAAAGCTTTTTTGGGTTATTAAATTTTTGTATGTTATTGTGAAGATCCACTGCAAGGAGACTTCCCAGAGGTGATTGAGGAGTATTTGGAGCATGGGGTCATGAAGTGCATTGCATTCAACCGCCGTGGTACCCTTCTCGCTGGTACGCTCTCTCTCTCTCTCTCTCTCTCTCTCTCTCTCGGGTGTTGAGTCGAAGAGAAGATTCCAGTGTGAAATATCTGTTTTCCCCAACGGTATAATGTGAACATTATGTATGCAATTTTTCGGATTTTGCAATATTTATAGTTTATATTGATTTGTTGGGTGTCTTGGCCTGGTCACAAATGGCGGGGGAGTCTTAAAATTATTGAAGAACTACTTATGTACAAACTGGAGAGTAAGTAAAAATTTCTTGTTCTTGCGTTTTTCCTTATAAACTTTGTTTTTGGAACCTAGCGGAACGTTTACCCATTTTATGTTTTGGTAGCCACAGTGGCCATCTCTGAAAATCTGCAATTTTTCCAGCGGTTAACTTTTTGCCTATACTTGTAGCATCATGCTGGTCCTAGAAATATTAGTTAGGGTGTTTAACAGTAGATTAAGGAAAAAAAAAATAATACTTTGGGGTTTGGGGTGTCGCAAGCTCGGATCTTGATTGTTATTTAGTCTTCTAGTTGAAAAGCTTTAAGCAAATTGCTCGAGTAATATATATTTTCATAAAAAAAAATTTGGCTTGTGCTCCTTTACCACATGTGTTATATTAGCCTTCATAATATTTTAAGGTTGCTTTTACTCCAGTGGTTAACAAGATTAACTATAACTCACATCAAGTTTGGCTGATATTTTACTATAATTTTTTTCAGATGGCATATTTAGGTTAGTTAACCATGACCAACTTTTTTTTTTAGGATATCAGCATCAAAGTTGTTTTGTTTCCTTTGTTGTTCGTTGCCTAATTTAGATTATGGGAAGGATTTATCGACACAAGTGCTAAAGCAACAGTTACCATCATAATTGTAGCTTTCTGATATTTAATGGTTTTTCTAATTTTTTTGGTTCATCTCAACCTGGGATTTTCATCTCTATGTTTCATTTGTATATGTTAGTTGTAGAGTTGACAAAACTCGGTTCCCTTGTTGAGTTTTGCAGTTGAGAAACTTCATCATATACTTTGTTTGAGTATTTTCTTTGCTGAAGAGAATATTTTGAGTACTTTAGTGCATACTAGACGGTAGATTCATCCATCAAGTCTCCTTAGGACCACTGGAGGTTTACCTGGTCGTTAACTTCAGGACCCCATGGGATTAGTCAAGGTGCGCGTAAGCTGGCCCGAACACCCATGGTTATAAAAAAAAAAAAAAGATTCATCCATCAACTCATTCAGTAAATGCTAGTGCTGAGATTTACGTTGTGAGGTCTTTAAGTTAATGATTTTGCTTGTAACATTAGTGATATGAGAACTCTTAAAATTATCTCACCTTTTTACCAATTATCTTTGATTTATTTTTCATCCAAATGCATTTATTTGCACATAGCTAGTGTTGCCTATACTCTTTTTTTTTTTTTGCCTTGGTGGTGCTGGGTAAAAACATGTTATTCTGATGCTTTCTTGTGAAATTCTTGGGGTTTATTCAAAGATCTTTACAGCTCGTGTTATGCTTGTTTGATTGACCAGCTGGATGCTCTGATGGGAACTGCGTTATCTGGGATTTTGAAACCAGGGGCATTGCCAAGGAGCTCCGAGATAAAGATTGCATTGCTGCCATAACAAGTGTCTGTTGGTCAAAGTATGGCCATCGTATCCTTGTATCTGCTGCTGACAAGTCATTAACACTTTGGGATGTTGTCAGTGGCGAGAGGCTTACACGCACAACTCTGCAGCAAACCCCTTTACAAGCTCGTCTACATCCTGGCTCCTGCACTCCATCTCTCTGCCTGGCATGCCCTCTCTCATCTGCTCCCATGATAGTTGATTTAAACACAGGAAGCACAACTATGCTTCCGGTCTCAATCCCTGACACAGGCAATGGAACTGTCCCTCAGTCACGCAATAAATTCTCAGATGGAACTCCCCCTTTCACTCCAACTGCTGCTTGCTTTAACAAGTTTGGGGATCTTATTTATGTGGGGAACTCCAAAGGGGAAATTCTTATAATAGACCATAGGACTGTCCAAGTGCAAGCCATGGTTCCAGTTAGTGGCAGTGCTGTGATCAAGAACATAGTATTCAGCAGGAATGGGCAGTATCTGCTTACAAATTCGAATGATCGGACCATTAGGATCTATGAGAATCTCCTCCCCTTCAAAGATGGGCTTGTAGCCCTTGACGACTTGGACAAGACACTTAATGAGCTAGATGGTGTTGAGAAGCTGAAGGCTGTTGGATCGAAGTGCCTAACACTTTTTCGGGAGTTTCAAGATTCTATCACAAAGATGCATTGGAAAGCACCTTGCTTTAGTGGTGATGGTGAGTGGGTAATTGGTGGTTCTGCAAGCAAAGGAGAGCACAAGATTTACATATGGGATAGGGCTGGGCATCTTGTGAAAATCCTTGAAGGTCCAAAGGAAGCCTTGATTGACTTAGCATGGCATCCTGTTCACCCCATTGTTGTTTCTGTTTCCCTGACTGGTTTCGTTTATATTTGGGCTAAAGATTATACGGAGAACTGGAGTGCATTTGCTCCTGATTTCAAAGAGCTAGAGGAAAATGAGGAGTATGTAGAACGAGAAGATGAATTTGATCTGGTTCCTGAAACTGAAAAGGTGAGAAGGCATTTAACTGGCTGAGCAGATCATTTCTTCACTTCATCGTTTCTTAAAATTTTGTGCCTTACAGGTTAAAGAATCAGATGTTAATGAAGATGATGAAGTTGATATACTGACGCTGGAGAAGGATTCAGCTTTCAGTGATTCAGACATGTCCCAAGAAGAACTGTGCTTCTTGCCAGCTATTCCTTCTCCTGATGTGCCTGAGCGGCAAGACAAGTGTGTTGAAAGTTCATCGAAGTTAGTGGATAGTAACCAGTCTGGATCCCCTCTTTCAGAAGAGGCCGAACCAAATGGGCACACAACAAACCATGCATCAAGTCCTCCTGAAGGTAATGCTCTATGCCTTGTATGTATTTTTCTGCAAGTCATTGCTACATTCATCCTTACTAGGAACAAGGCTAGCCACACTAGTCAAGTTTGGTGGTGTCCTTCCATCAGATTACTTTTACCAAAAATCTGGATTAAAAAACTCTAATGTTGATTTTGAAAGCCTAAGTTTCTAAGCTACCTGTGTTTGAAATTGTGTTTTTTATTTTTCTGTACTCCTAACCATTTCTTTCTTCCCCTGAAGCCATCCTTTTATAGACATCCCGTGTACTTGGATTGCAGCCCCTGCTGTTTGGTGCTTGTGATACTTACCAGAAAAGAGAAAAAATGAAAAGAACAATAGTTAACGGTCCTAGGAAAAAACTACAAAGTCAAAGATGATAATAATGCTTACTTAATGCATTAATTGAACTGTGTTAGTGATAAAATGTGGAGGTAGATAGAAGTGCTTTTTTATCTTGGGAATGCTAATATGGTTCTCACATAAGATTAATAGTGCGAGAAGGCATTGCTCTTAACTGTTGTGGAAGTGATGCTTGGTAGTGTTTATTCTTTAATTAGCAATCCCGTATGATTTTCCAGTTCTGTTACTTGTAAAACCCCAGTGAAACACTCCCCCGTAACACCATTGACGCGACAGGCATTAATATGCTACACAAAGTGTTACGCTGCCTTGACTTTTTGCCACACCAATGGTGTTACATGGGTATCACACATTGGGTGTTATAAGCAGAATTTTTCATGATTTTCAGGTCCTTTGCTAGATTTCTGTTGTAAGAGAGCAATTACGTTTTTTCTTTTTGAAAAATAAAAATAAGAAAATTCATGCCTCAGCAAACATTCGATGGAGTGAAAACTTTTAAACTTTATTGCATTAATGATAAGGATTCTCTGAATTTCTCGAACACGGTATTTGGGGAGAAAACAGCAAAAAAAGGTTTAGAAAACCAAAATGGACTTAGGGTACGTTTGGATAATGAGATGAGAAAGATGAGAAATTGTTTGTTTTGGATGTCAACTTTATAATATTTTTATTTAACTTTTTCTCTCTCCTTTCTGAAAATTCAGTAAAACATCTTAACTTAAACCATTTGACTACTATTCACAGAATTCTGAGATACTCCAAGTGTCCAAACAAGCTAATCTCCTATCTTGTAAATAAATTGGACTATCTTTTTTAGCCACTTACGGTTGTAATTAGTTCAGTATTAGTTTCCTTAAAATGAGGCACTGACTCATGCAGTTATAGACAATTCTGCAGCAGAGGATGCAGGAGGATCACGCATGAAAAGAAAGCGGAAGCCTTCAGAGAAAGGGTTGGAGTTGCAGGCAGAGAAGGTCAGGAAACCCAAATCTTCCGGTAGATTGTCAAAAGTTAAAAATAAGTCTGTGGTTGATCAAGATAATGGCAATGGCTTTCATGGGGATGATGTTTCTGATTAGTACAATTAGATTTTAGTTCTTATTTCTTTTTATCTGTACTTCCTAGTTCTCTCTTGGGTCTTTCCTGCTAGACAATTTAGAGGCTTTTAGTTTTTTCTTCTTCTATAGATTTTGTGTTTGTCCTAGCTTTGAATTTTCTGCACACATGTTCCAACAAGTTAACAAGCGGCAAAATCACCAAAAGAGAAAAACTTCGGTTCCTCATCAAAATTTCTGCAGTGTTTACATATTATCAAAGCATTAAAACTTCACAAATTTTTTTTCTTATGTCGGGAATTCTCCGAGGCAGGGCGAGACTAGTGTTTTCTCATATCTTTTTGGATTCGTTTCTTTTGTCTTTGGGTTCATCTCCCCCTCCCTCGATGATAACTATGATAACTTAATTGACACGAATTGACACGCAGAACAGAGGGATGCTGCCTTTACAAACCCACATGGTAGTAAGAAATATTGATGTTCTTACATGGAACTGCTCGTAACGGACTTCACAACAAGTGATGTATCGACGCACCAAACATGCAAGTAGCAAAGTTCATCGCGATATTGTAATACAACAGTTGATGATTGAATTGGTATAGTGGCTTGTTTGTTCTTACCTCAAGAGGTCCACAGAAGAAATGGAAGGCAGTCGATCAATATAACAAACTGAAAATCCACTTGAACTTGGACGTCTTATTATTGCCAAGAGTTCATTTTCTTTCAAATTTTGGCACCCAATCTACTCCTGCACACAATTATGACCTGGTTATGTTATTTTATTGATCGCACTTATTGGGCCTTACTGACATTATCCAAATCTTATATTTAATAATTATACAATATATTCATAATCTATGTAGGTCCATTAATTTAAATAATTCTAATAGTCACTTAACTTTGGTTTCATTCGTCACAAAATAATCCATGATTTTTTTTTTTTTTTTAATCGGTAGGCAAATTTTGTAGTTTGCTTTTGCCATCCAACCTTGAAAAGAATACAGGCAGGCCTCAACACGGCTGTGAGATCTCCCTTGATTTGTCACCAAAGTAAAATGATTTAAGATAATTTCCTCATTACTTGATAAAAGAAACGTGCCAACCCAATGGATGTTGTGTAGGAGGCCCCTTCTCAATATTCCCTGAATGATGTATGTGTGAAGTACATGTGGAAGAGATTTGAAAACATAGCACTGGTGGGAAAAGGAACATTTTAGCCAGCCCTAAGTGGAAGGGACAAGGGCTTCGTTGAATTGATGGAGTAAAGGTTACTATGAGCTAATCAACATTAGAGAAATGTCTAGAAAAGGAAGGTTAGAGCACATGCATGACGACTCTTCATTTCTGTTTTAGATGGGAGATATGGCAGAGAGCTGTGACAAGGAGCCCAATATGTCTTGAGTATGCAGTATCAACCTTACTCAAGACACCATGCATTCAAATAAATCCAAGATGGCCAAACCAACTCAGCAGCTCTCACAGCAGCTCACACCGTAGCTCTAGTAGCTGCAAATATTCCCTTTTTCTGTTATAACAAACTTCTTTATGTTTACCATTTTATCCTCTAAGCACTCACTTACTGATGTCTATATAAGTGGTGCTAGACTTATTGTAAATTAAGTAATTACAGTATATACAAAAGTATTACTCAGAGAATGTTTCTTCTCATTTTTACTTTGTTTTCATGGTATCAGAGCTGCTAAGACTTGCAGTCTCTCTGATCCCTTTCCTACCATGGCCGCAAGCCCAACTTCATCTCCCACTACCATTCCCTCCTCCTTCTCACATTTGGTTACTCTTAAACTTAATCATGAAAATTTTTTACTCTGGAAGGTGCAGATATCTACCTATCTGCGAGGCCAAGACCTCTACTCATACGTTGATGGCACTCAGTCCACCCCTCCATACATGCTCACCTCTACAAGTGATTTTTCCCAAAAGATCAATCCTGCCTATCTCTCATGGCAGCGCATAGATCAATTCATTTTAAGTATTCTCTTTTCTTCTTTATCTGAGTCTATCATCAGTCATGTTATTACTTCTAAAACATCACGAGATCTCTGGGTCTCTCTTGAAAAAATGTTCAGTTCCCACTCTCAGGCAAAAGATTTTCAAATTCGTTTTCAACTTACAAACATGAGCCGTGGTGAACAATCCATTTCTGATTATTTTAGCAAAATAAAAATGTTGGTGGACACCCTTGCTGCCTCAGGATCTCCTGTTTCCGATAAAGATTTTGTTACTTACCTGTTAAATGGTCTTGGATCCAACTATGAAAGCTTTGTCACTTCCATCACCACTAGAGCTGACCCTCTTACCCCCCATGAGCTCTATCACCTACTGCTCATCCATGAAAGTCGTTTAAGTCACATAGCTCGAAGCACAAGTCCTCAAACTCCTTTTGAACCATCGGCTAATTTTAGCTCCCGTGATCAACGAGGAAGAGGTTCCTATCGTGGCGGTCGTCATGGCCGTGGACGAGGCAGGTTCCCTTCGAATAGAGGAAGGTTCTCATCCAATCACAATCCCAACTACCAGACTCAAAACACTACAAACACTCGACCTACCTGTCAGGTATGCAACAAACTGGGACATGTTGCTCTCCAATGTCACTTTCGCTTTGATCATGCATACCAATATGATCCTCCCCGATCCTTCTCTGCCAATTACACATCCCCTTCCGCCATACCCGATTCCACCTGGTACCCTGACAGTGCTGCTACTCATCATATTACCCATGATCTATCTCAGCTGAACCTCTCAACCGAACCATACAATGGCATTGAGCAGATGCGAGTTGGAAATGGAACTGGGCTACAAATTCAAAACATTGGTGATTCTTCACTCTCTCTCAACTCTACTTCTTTTAAACTTCATAATCTGCTTCATGTGCCCTCAATGACAAAGAATCTGGTCTCTGTTTTACAATTTTGTGTTGACAACTCATGCTTTTTTGAATTCCATTCAACTCATTTTTTGGTGAAGGACAATCGGACCAACAAGCTCCTCATCAGCGGTCCAACGCGTAACGGTCTCTATCTATTTCCATCATCTCCTCAATCTGCATCTCCTTCCGCTCACATTGGCGAAAAAGTGTCTCTGGATTGCTGGCATCAAAGGCTTGGTCATCCGTCTCTTGCAATCGTTGCCCGCATCCTGCGTACCACCTGTTTGCCATATTTCCCCAACATCTCTTTCATGTGTTCTCGATGCCCGTTAGCCAAAGCCCATCAGTTACCGTTCAAACTAGGCACTACTACATCTGTTAAACCTTTAGAAATATTGTGGGCTGATGTATGGGGCCTGGCCCCTTTTGTTTCAAGAAATGGCTTCAAGTATTATCTATCTATAGTGGATCATTTTACTAGATTTACTTGGCTATTTCCTCTTAAAAATAAATCAGATGTTTTTAATATTTTTTCTTCATTTATCTCTTTTGCTGAACGATTCTTTAATTCAAAAATTATTTCCATCCAAACGGACGCAGGGGGAGAATTTCTTCCTCTCACAAATCTTTGCAAAAAACTTGGCATCACACATCGTTTTTCTTGCCCACACACTCACCAACAAAACGGACTCGTTGAAAGAAAACACCGACACATAGTCGAAGTTGGTCTTGCGCTACTAGCTCAAGCCTCTCTCCCTTTATCATATTGGGATGATGCTTTTGAAACAGCGACTTATCTTATTAATTTACTTCCCACACCAATTTTGCAAAATCGTTCCCCATATTTTATGGTGTATCATAAACCCCCAGATTACTCATTTTTAAAGGTTTTTGGTTGTGAATGTTGGCCCAACTTACGTCCTTACAATCGCCATAAGCTCAATTTTCGCTCCACATCTTGTCTTTTCCTTGGCTATAGCCCATCTCACAAAGGGTACAAATGTCTTGATCAAAACTCCAATCGTCTTTATATCTCCCGAGATGTCATCTTTAATGAAACCAATTTTCCTTACCTAAAGCCCACAAAATCATCATCTGCTGTCCAGCCCAATTCCCAAACTGTTTCTCTACCATGTGTCTCAATTCTAGGCCCTCCTCCTCCGTCTCTTCTTCCTCTCAATTCTTCCTCTAACTCACGGCCCATATCTCTGCCCAGGCCCATTAACATTCCTTTCTCTCAGCCTACTCTTAATTCCCTCGACTCTCACTCTGAGCCCAACTCCACCTCAGTCTCTTCTCCGCACACTTCGAATACCTTCCCCAATCTCTCTGAACCGAACCCTAGATCCTCTTCTCCTTCTAACCCTCCTATCGAAACACAATCCTTCTCTTCTCACGATCCTCCTCCCTCAAATCCTCCTCATTCTCCCATTATTACTCGATCTCACACAAATTCCTCTCGTCCCCGCATCACCACTGACGGCACAGTTCCATATCCAACTCGCCAATGTTATCTTTCCACTGCTCTGGTTCCCGATGACCCCAGTTCCTTCACAGTTGCCACAAAATTTCCAGAATGGAAATTAGCCATGACCAAAGAGTTTGAAGCTCTTGTTCAAACAAATACATGGACCCTTGTACCTCCTTCCTCTATTACTAATGTCGTTGGTTGCAGGTGGGTATTTCGGACCAAGCTAAGACCCGATGGCTCCATTGAAAGAAGGAAAGCGAGGCTTGTTGCAAAAGGCTTCCACCAACAGTACGGTATTGACTATACCGAAACCTTCAGCCCTGTGGTAAAACCCTCTACCATTCGTTTAGTTTTATCTCTTGCTATTTCTAGAGGTTGGAATCTTAGGCAAATAGACATACAAAATGCCTTTCTTCATGGTACTCTTACTGAATCTGTGTTCATGCAACAACCGCAAGGTTTCATTGATCCTGTGCAGCCTGATTTTGTGTGCAAATTAAATAAGGCCATTTATGGCCTTAAGCAAGCTCCGAGAGCTTGGTTCTCGGAGCTCAGTTCCTGGCTCTACAACTATGGTTTTGTGGCTTCTAAGGGTGACCCCTCACTGTTTATTTTGCATAAAAATAATCTCTGTATTTTTATTTTGGTATATGTAGATGATATGATCATTACATCATCCTCTAATTCTGCTGTTAATCAATTACTTGATTCTTTGGGTCGTGCCTTTCCTGTCACTGATCTAGGTCCCTTGTCTTATTTTCTTGGCCTAGAACTTACCTATCTGACTGATGGTTTACTTATCTCTCAAAGGAAATACATCTCTGATTTGTTAAAGAAAACTAATCTGCTGGGTGCCAACCCTATTTCCTCTCCCATGTCTGCTTCCACTAAACTTTCTAAATTTGATTCACCTTCTTTCGAAAATATTACCTTGTTTCGAAGTGTTGTTGGTAGTTTACAGTATCTCTCTCTCACTCGACCTGATGTTTCATTTGCTGTTAACAAAGTGTGTCAATTCATGCATGAACCAAAAAACTCCCACTGGACAGCAGTAAAAAGAATTCTTAGATATCTCAAATCCACCATTAACCATGGACTGTTTTTCTCCAACAAAAGAACTGGTTTTACATTTCATGCATACACAGATGCAGACTGGGCTGGATGCCCTGATGATCGAAGATCTACAGGAGGCTTTTGTATTTTTTTAGGCAATCACTTGATTTCTTGGAGTTCCCGTAAGCAACATACTGTTGCTCGTTCAAGCACTGAGGCCGAATACAAGTCCTTGGCCAACACAACAGCAGAACTAATCTGGTTACAAACCTTGATCAAAGATCTTGGTTTCTCACTCTTTCAACCTCCTGTTCTGTGGTGTGATAATCTTGGAGCAACATACTTGAGCTCCAATCCTGTCTATCATTCAAGAACCAAACATATGGATGTGGATTTCCACTTTGTCAGAGATAGAGTAGCAGCAAAGACACTTCAAGTTCAATTCTGCAGCAGCACTGATCAACTTGCAGATGTGTTCACAAAACCTTTGGTTTCTGATCGTTTCTTCAACCTCAGATCGAGTCTTACTGTGATTGATACCCCAGTAGACTCGAGGGGGCGTATCAACCTTACTCAAGACACCATGCATTCAAATAAATCCAAGATGGCCAAACCAACTCAGCAGCTCTCACAGCAGCTCACACCGTAGCTCTGGTAGCTGCAAATATTCCCTTTTTCTGTTATAACAAACTTCTTTATGTTTACCATTTTATCCTCTAAGCACTCACTTACTGATGTCTATATAAGTGGTGCTAGACTCATTGTAAATTAAGTAATTACAGTATATACAAAAGTATTACTCAGAGAATGTTTCTTCTCGTTTTTACTTTGTTATCATGCAGTTCATCCCAAGTCCGCTGTTATAAACCCACTAAGTAGAACTCACCTTTGAAAACTGGCTTACAAGGGAAGGGTGCCTAAGGGCTTATAAATCACCAACAAATCCCATACTTAGTAGATGTGGCATCGTAACATCGGCCCTCTGACCATTCAGTTGCACCCTAACAGGTTCTTCTGGTAAATCATATGGAGACAGTTCTTTTAGCTATATATTGAAATAGAAATGTTTTGACAAGGAACCCAATATGTCTTGAGGGAGAAATGCGGATTATAAAGGTAATGCCTGAGGTAGGTCTAAAGCTTGATTCAACTGCTAAACAAGAAAGGTCCATAGCTAAAGCAACAGAGCAACCATGCTATCAATGACTAGCAACTTCACATGATGCTCGAGGATTGAAACCTTGATTCTTTGCAAATTTTGGTAATATTTTAGGCACATTTCAGTAGTCTTTTTGATTAATTATTAAATAAATGTCTTTTTCTAGGAGAAAGGAAGATCATGAAAGGGGGATTTTACCAAACATATAAAGTAAACAATTCAACATTTGATAACCAAAAGAAAAACTCTCCATTTGCATCAGCTAATTGCTTGATAGCAGTTGAAGATCATCTAATTTAGATAGTGGGAAGAAAAAAGATCTACATAATGAGAAAAACAGAGAGATAGTTTGAACTTTACCCCCCAACTGGAAGGATACCAGAGCTGGCACAGAGACTCCCCAGAGAGTGTACAAAAAAGTGATGGTCCAGCCAGGTCAAATCCACCGGGTCCTTTATTGGGTCACAGAAGCACTGACCCGTTATCCCTCCACCGTCAGGAGCGGGGAGTTGTCGCTGCTCTGTGAAACCAGCCTGACGCTTTGCCCCCAACCTCTAGGAATCACGTGAACCGAGGGCCTTCGCCCAGATCACATGCCTCATCTCTTGACTTGGAGCGGGCGGGCCAGTATTAGCCATCGGGGAGCCCGACCTGGATGAAATATGCCAGCGTCCCATCACTTTGAAGCCCCCACATGGGTAACAGGCTCGCGTTGCCAAGCCCGGCGATCATCACAACCTCTTTGTGGTCTTATAAAGTACGGAGTTTTCTTGCTTCTCATCAATGTGGGACTTAGTTTTGGACATAGAAAGATTAGGATCAGCGCAGCTGCTTACAAAATAGCACCATTGTTTCATCAAACATACATCCTTTCTCTTCTTTCTGCCTCTGGTACAGCTTCTTCGATTTTGCAATACAATATAATCTGGGGCCCTTTTTTCATCCTTTCTCATCTGTCTTCCATTGTTTCTCATAAATAATAATTGCAGAAAAAAACCCAAACAATTATTCATCACAATTATTCTCGTCCTTCCATTTTGTTTTGCAGACACATGATGATATTTATAACAATTGAGACGATAAACTTCAATCTGCATGCAGGGGTTTGAAATGGTGTTGCCAGGCCAAGCAAGGATGCAACACAATGTAATTCCTGCAAATGAAGTACAGAAGGGACATTAAAGGAGGAAGGAATCTCTTAAGAATTGCTGTCCAAGTTCTGTTAGTCATGGCTGTGAATACTGTTGTCATTGCTTCAGATGAAATGCAGGGTCTTCTCCCTCATGAAGATTCTCTTCTAAAGAAATGTATTGACCCCATGGATTGGATTCTTCTAAAGAAATGTATTTTAAATGACAAACACTCACTTTGAGAGTTTTATGATTCCAGAAGATGATCAAGAGTTTGGTGTCATCAGGGCGGCTGCTAGTTTTATTTAATCAATCCGTGATTAGTTATAGAATAAGATCAAACTATAATATGAGCAAATCATGTAATAAATGGTGGGATTTAAGTCATTAATGTAATAAAGGTCAAATAGTTTCTATGTAAAGCATTTGGCTATCTCTATAAGGAGCCCTCTGTTTTGAAATGAGAAATCAAGAGATTATCTACCTAATATTTCCTAGAAGCAGCCAATTCCATTCTTCTCCAACATAGCATGTCCCAAGGAAATATTTGCATGGTGTTTACCGTGTGAAGATGGAGAGTCTCAAAGAATTCAAGAGATGGGTTTGGTCACAAGCAAAAGATATTTTTAGGGACTCAAATTTTACAGCTTCAGTGGGAAAGGCTGAAGAATACATATAAAGAAATATTGGACTGTAGAAGTAGTTAGTTATTGGCCATGAAAATGTCCTTCCACACGTTAAATTGCCCAGCAGTTCTTCTAGGTAGTGTAAATGAGAATGAAATCCAGTACAGAACAAGATCAAAATCCATCTGCAGCTGCACAAATATCTTCAGCCACCCAACGAACTGATGAAAGTGGAAAATCAATTGATTCCAAAAGGGTTGTGGGCTCAGGCATTGGGTATAAAAAGATGCCAGACCCCAAATTCCCTCAGCCAACCAAATACAGTCTGAATCATTGGAGAGGTATCTATTTTCTCTACTCTAGTAACTCTACTTTTCTTGGAGAAGCTCGTCCGATGGAAATATGGACAAGAATGTTGTGAAAACGATGAAGACAAAACAAAATAAACAAAAGTAAATCTCTCACATGACACAAAATTAATGTGGTTTGGCAACATGTCTATGTCTACAAAGCTACAAAGGATTTTGTTATATTGAGGAATCACAAAATATACTTTGGGGTGAAATCTCGTTGTTCAGAACACTCAAAACCCGCTAAACTATTCATTAAGTACATATTTAAAGTGTCACACGGCGAAAATCCTAATTTTCAATTTTCTGCATTATTTGTTCGAGCAGAGTGTCAAGCGTGCCTCTGTCAATTGTTCACTCAAGCGACCTGTCAAGTGAAATCTTTGCCTGAGCTTCGCTCGAGCTACTTGTTGCTCGAACATCAAGCGAACTTTCTGCTTGGCACTTCCCGAGTCAAAACAGTGCCAAAAATCTCCCCCGGTACATTGGCCCCGTACCCCCACAAGGATTCCATTCATTTAATGGCCCAAGTAGTTGGAAATTTGAAGCGGAAAAGGGTGTTTCTTGAGCAGGCAGGAGCTACTTGCATAGTCATGCCATGCCATCTGTCACATGCATGGCACGGTGAGATTTCCAAGGGATGGTCTTTACCCTTCCTTCATATAGGTGAGTGTGTTGCTAGGGAGCTAAGAGCAAAAATGAAGCGCAAAAATGAAGCTGCCACTTGAAGCTGGGGGTAATGTTCGCAAAATAATGTAAAATGTTAAAAGGCAGATTGAATGTATGAGGTCAATTGGAAGACATAAAACTTAGCAGCTACGGATGGGCTCTTGACCAATTCAAATGAGGCTTCAATTGTATCTTATTGGAAGGAGATATTCAGCTTATCCAAGGAAGAGCCATTGATCAAGCAAATTACACATTAAAAACTCAACTAAAGAGCTCTCTCTCTTTTTGTCGAATTTTGTTACCGTTGATCTGATCGAATTACCACGTCAAGACTTATTTTTCCAAGTTTTATAATGTTAGGTTCGAGCTTCAAATGCTTTTGCTTGAGCAAATGTTCCTTGAAAGCTTTTTAATTGATAAATGTTTGATTCATAATAAGACTTTACAAAATTAAATTCACAAATTATATGACTTATTGTGATGTATCAGATTGCAAAACTCTTTTAGATTTGATGTTTAACATCTAACCACATAATCAAATTTATTTTTGTGAGATCTTTTTTAAGACTTAAAAGATCTGTTTGCAAACATTTTTATTGGCGCATAAAATATATTATTAATGTAAAAACTGTCATATCAACCAGTATAAAAAAGAAAACTGCTATAAATACAAAGAGATTACACAAAGTAAACCCACAAACTGATGTAGTTTTATAGAATCTGTTAGATCTACTTTATAATAAAAATAACTTTACAATCTGATGTACCACATCAAAACATATTAGTTTGTAAGTTTACTTTTATGTAATTCCTTTGTGACTAAAGTATTTTCCGTTTATAAATAACAAAACTTTCCAGTTGCATACATTTTCAGGTCTTTAATTCTTTGATATTAAACCTGTGTAGAAGAACTTTTTAGTTTTTATCACTATGTATATCCAGAAAGCTCAAAACCTTGCATGTGTATACACTCAACATCGTCGTATAGCTTGTTGATCATAGGAAAGCACGACCACGTCGACCAGCAGCAAAAAACAGAACAGTGGGAGGGTCTTGCTGAATACTTTAGTTATATCAGAACGGTATTACCGAAGAACTAACTAACATCGATCGGGACGATTCCTTTTGTTTGGTTTGAAGGGTAATATGAGATATAAGTGTCATCAGGTTCCTATTACTTTCAGAAAAAAAGCCTGTGTTTCTTTTACATGAGGGACAGTTTGAGAAGAACTAGCAGCTCAACATGTTGCGAGCAATGGCTTTTACAGCTTTTAGGATTGCACTTCTGGTCCTTCTGAGAGTAGTACATGCAAAAGAATACGTTGTTGGAGATGAAGAAGGCTGGAATTCTAACGTTGATTACTATGCATGGGTTGAGGGCAAGACTTTCTATGTTGGAGACATATTACGTAATTAATCCTAGTATTAACAGAATCTAAACTTTCTATGCTGTAGCTTCCCAGAGATCATCGAGTTTTGTGAAATTTCTACTTGGCTTAAGGTTCTGAAGTGATTTGTCTTGTGAGATTGAGTTAATATTTGGGATTTATGTGAATGGTAACATTAATCCAGTGAAAAAATTCAGCAAGAACTGATTTAAATTTACTTTTCACCAGTGAATTTACATATTTGCTTTCATGTTTGCCAGTTTTCAACTACAACCAGGATGACCACAATGTCATTGTAGTCAATGCTACTGGATATGATAAGTGTCTGTCGTCTCCAAATTTGGGAGTCTTCAACAGCAGCAATGACAGGGTAACCTTGACAACTCTAGGGGACAACTATTATATATGTCAATGGCACTGCGATTTCTCAGACCAAAAGCTGATGATCACAGTCATGAAGAAGTAGATGCTGGCACCAGAATCTTCACCCGCATTACCGCCCTCCAGAGCAAATTAAACATGGTCGGAAACCTTGGAGGAGATTGAGACTTTCTTAATGTCTAGTTTGCAGGTGTTGCATGTTTGAGTTTGAATTTCGCTTCGACAATTGGCCTAGTTAGAATCTAAAAGCTTTATATGCAATTGACCTCTGAAGAGTCTTCAGGAATTGTGTATAATGGGATAACATAATTGAAGGTTGTATAAATCAGCTCTTCAAATGAAGTCAATTGCTTTGTCTAGAACAAGGATGTTCAGTTTGTTTTCCTGTTTCCTTCTTTGATGTTCAATATAAAAAAGACAAGCCTACTGTATCTTCAAACTGGCTGGTGTTTCTCTTAAAACCAGAGGTACGGAAATTTCTTTGCTTGTCCATATCGTCTTTAGTTGCTACTAATCAGTTCTTCAGATTTATCTGCAAGCAACATTCTCGCAAATCAAGCCATAGGAGCGATCCCATGTATGTAAAAGACAGCCTTGAATTTCCAGCTCATTTTTTTTTCTTTTTGATCGGTACCTTAAATTCCCAACTCATAACCAAGAAGATCAATACAAGGGGAGAAGTTACGGATAACATCTCAGACCCTTTTGCTATTAACAAGTAGCTGATCTCAATGTCTTTTGCAATAATCAAATCATTTACGAACTCATCTTTCTAGTTAAGAAATGCCAGATCAACTATTAACCAGATCTTCCTTCGGTTGTGATCAGAATAAGGAAGATGCAGAAATAAGAAACATGCAGAATTGAACACGATTAGGTGCAGAATGTCTCAAATTTTATCGTTGTATTTCACATGAGTCCATGCCTACTATATATATTCCGCATAATGGAATTCATAGATTGTTTATGATTACAACTTCAAGCTTTTGTTAACATGTAGAAATTAAAATTAGAACTACTTTTCGGATTTTCCAGAGGAGCTATAGCTGTAGGAGACATAAGCTCCGAGTGCCACAATCACGACCACTGCTGCACCTATATTTACCAGCATCTTCCTGTCGTCTTCATTCATCCTCTTGGCTAGATCATTCACTCTCTGCTTAGCAGAACCCATCACAGTCTTCAGTCCCATCCCGATCTCAGAACTGAAATCCTCCTTAGGCTTCTCTTTCTTAACACCAGAAGATGTCTCTTTCTTCTCCTTTCCGGTCTGTGTAATCTTTGGCGCAGTAGTTACAGGCATGACAGAGTCTGTGCTTTTCTCGTCACTCTCCCTTCCCTTAACCATTTTACTATCCACAATTTTCTCAGGTTCTTTTGTTTCTCCAGCCTTCCCATTTCCCTCAATCAGTACATCTTTCTTTGGAATGGACTTCTGATCGACCTGCTTAGCGCTTGACTCCATACTCGTTTTGTCCATTGGCTTCAGAGTAGCTGTGGTTAAAGCAGCTTTTTGGGGAGCTATGTCTTGACCCATCTGTGCTTTCGGCTCGGTGGTGGCCGTGGCTCCCGGTGGGCTCTGAGATTGGCTACTCTCCACAACCCTTTGTCTTTCGTTAATGGCAGTTGAAGCTGCTTTTGGGGGAATAGCTTCCAAACTCTTTTCCACTTTTGGCTCGGTAGTAGCCCTCTTGAGACTCGGAGTTCGATCGATCTTCTCCTCCATTGGTTTAGAAGTTGAAGCAGCAGGCGTAGGAGGAATCTGCTCTGGAACGTCCTCTGGAAGCTTTGGTTGTGGAGTAGACTTTGGAAGGGTTGGAGCTGCTTTTGCCGTTTTGTCTTCTGCAGCAAGACCAACTGTTGCTATCTTGGGCATTGTAATGGTGAGAATCCCACTCAGAAACTTCCCTTGAATTTTGTCCACGTCGCAATTTTCTGGAACTGAGAAAGTTTCGTTGAAACGGCTCCATCTATTGTCTTGACGAGGCCGCTCTCCCTGAATCCTTAGCGTACGAGAGGAGTTCACGTATGTGATTTTTATTCTCTCCTTCACAAAACCTGAAAACGTAAAGTCTTATACATGCATGAGAATTGCTGTAATTCCAAATTTCCCACATAAAATATAATTAAAAATTTTATTTTTTCAAATCTCAAAATAATAATAATATTAAAAAATATTTAATTTTCAACTTTCAACTCAATTCATTAGCCAAATCTCATCTAAAAGAAAATATTTTTTTCCTTTAAGCTCAGATAAAGAGAAAAAGATAAACACATGAAATGAATCATACAACATTTATTATTATCGATATAAATATTTCAGACAACTTTAAATGAGTAATAAATATTTTAAAAACATATTTAATTTATTTATCTCTATCAAGACTTGCACGAACTCGAGAGGACCTTAATCCAATGTATAACAGATATAAGTTTGGAAGCAGTTCATGATAATAAATGTCCATAAATTTCTAATTTAAGTTGAAACTCTTTATCTTTTTTTTCTCTTGTATGTCTAATTGAAGAAATTCATCAAATAAAATGAAGTAAAAGGCTATAAAGATATATTAAACACACCAGGAAGATGAACTTGTATAATATGTGCTGTTGCTTCTTGCTTCTGTTCGGATTTTGGCTGGAAATCCTCGTATACAGGACGGACAGATTGTGGTGGAGGGGCTGTAGTAACTACCCCAGATTGTCGTCTCATTGCCATATCTCTGTTGCTTTAGGTTTTGAATTCTTTCTTCTTCTTCTTCTTCTTCTTTATGTGCAGATCAAAAGTTAAGGCTTTCGAATGTTGAAAAATTGTTGGTTTTGTGTACCTTTTTATATGGATTACATTTTTGAGTTTTCTTATCAATGAGTCTATTCCTTTTTGGCTGCATTGGTTTTTGTGATGATTTTGTGCACTTCTGAGAGTAATCCTTTTCGGTTGCTTTGGGGTTATGATGATCATGTTAATGGGTTTGCAATTGTCTGGCAAGCCGTAGTATAACTTCTTCAACAAATAAAGGCAAGAGTTCCTTCTTCATCCAGCCAACCCAAAAAAAAAAAGAAAGTTCTTTGTTTAGTCTCTACACTTTTCCGAGGAGTGCACCAGCTTCGCCTCATTTGTTTTTACAGATAAGATGAATTAAAATTAAAGTTAAAAAATTATATAAACTATTGTTAGAATATATATTTTTAATATTATTATTATTTTAAGATTTGAAAATATTAAATTATTTATTTTATTTTGTATAAAAATTTAAAAAATTATAATAATTAGATAAGATAAGATTAAATAAATTGTAAAAATAAACGAGACCACTTTTGTGAGATTGACATTTATCACTAGGCCAATGCGTCTGTATATCATGTTCGGGAGCAATGATACACGTTCAATCTTTACGACTATGTAAAATTTGAAAATCAAATAAAAACACTAATATTTTTAACAAAGTGTGCAGAATAGATTGTAAAATAGCTGCATGAATAATGTCGGTAGGTGAAAAATCCGTTGAATGCTAAAACCTTTGTAAGTTATTAACGCTTTAAGATATACTACCGGCTCGGTTTGGATTGAGAAACCATCTTAACTCATCATTACAATTTTTTCAAATTTTCATACAAAATATAATAAACAATTCAACTTTTTCAAATTCCAAAACAATAATAATATTAAAAAAATAATATTCTAAGAATATTTTTTTCAACTTTTAACTTCTATCTAAAACCATATCATCTCATTTTACTATCCAAACGGGCGTGAGTCTTTCATGAAATCCTCCTATTTTCTCACGCCTGTTTCTTATATAAGAGTAGGGTTTAGGCCTCTAGGAACTAATATTTGTTTGTTAATTTGTAATGGCCAGATTTAAGGAAAAATATAATTACTTTTGTGTTATACCTCTAAAACGACTAGTCACACTTGAGGTTGATATAAATACGTCTAATGCAGTTCCATCTTGCATGTAATTAATGGACTTTGGTACATATCCATTCATTAATACCTCATCAATCCAATCCAATCCAATCTGCTAATAACATCATGATATGCATATACTTGCACCCATTTTAACAGAAGAAATAATCAAATGTGATGAGGTTGCATATTGTTCATTGAGTTTAATTTAAGAGTTGCAAAACAAGAGTTGCTATACTTGGTAGTTGATGCCTTACATTCAATCATGTGACTGCAAAGAAATACTGAGAAATTGGTGGCAGATCAGGATGATTTTACTCCCTCCATCCAGCATAGTTTTAACTTTTAACAGTGCAACAAACAAAGATGCAGACAACTATTACATAAAAGTTACCAGGAAAGATTTATTGGAGGATCAATGGTGACTTGATTGGCAAACTAGAAACACCAGGCTGTCTGGTCTCTTGCTCTCGAACCTTCCAGCCATGTCTGGTGCATGTGCACCCAGGTGAATCCATCTGGCTGCTGAAACTCGCAAGAAATTAGGGGTAATGGTTACCATACCTTTGCTCTTTCTGATGTATAATCATGAAGTAGTAAATCACAGAAAGCAAGCAATATCTTTCAAGGATTGAGAAATGACTGTTTTATGGAAATACCTTTAAACTCATTAAAACTGTCGTCACACAGCACTGCCGCTCATTCCCTGAAAGAATAACCAACATTTTAGCAATGGATAGGAATGCAAGAGAAAAACATTTTATTAACTCTCTGACTACAAAAGAACTTCATGCAGAAATTTTCTGCATCTTTAAATTTGCTCAGAAAATATAGAGTCAAAATAAAAAGTATATTTAGGCAAATTTGAATGTAAGACAACATCAGCAATTATTTTTTAATTTCTCTTACTACATGCTCTTTGATTGCACAGACTCTCTCCTGCCGCATGAGATTTTTTTCGTAGCTTGCATGTTTCCATGCAGAACTTTCGATAACCATCCAGCCATTTACAGACATATTGAATCTTGTGGTTGTCCAATAAGCTAAATATGATTAGATATGCAGACTACTTACAATGCTGCAGTAACTAAGGATTAAGGAATGCAGTGTCAGAGGCCTACTATGAGCTTCACTGCCATGGAGGGTTGATCAGGTGAAGAAACCCAACCAGAAGCCCATGGGCCCGTACACTCCCTCCAGGGAAATGTATAGAAGAAAGAAACCAGCCTATCACTCCTTTGGAACCACTAGAGCTTTATTTTTTACAAGTATAACCACTACAACACTTGGTCATTGTTGAACGCGACTTCTTTGAATAGCTAAATAAAATTCTGGTATTGGGTTTTTGAAGTATAATGGACTGCTTATAACAAAATTCCTGCAAAGGAAAAGGAAAAGCTGCTGATAATCAAGGTCTTTAGTGCTACTTAGCTATTCATGTCTTACACTAGTTAGTAAATTCATTTGGAGTTATTCCAGTCCTTAGGCAACACATAATTTGGATTACTGCCTTGGATAAAAAGCACTTCATATTTGGGGGAAATTTTCTAGGAAAAATAAATTTGCCTCAGCCAAATTTCTTTATCTGCTTTATTCACAAATTTTTGTTTTTAGAGCACTAACAATTGCAAAAGACAAGGCTAACTTTGGGTGATTAGACAACAATTTTGAGCTTAAATAGTCTAGGACAGCATGGTCAATACCGGTTAAGATTAGGATCAGTAATCTGCATTGAGTACGAGACTGTCAGAATCAAGACATGCTTTATATAGAGTGGGCTCAAACAGGACCGAACTAGGGTAATCGTAGCCCTGTTCATATCTAAAAGAGACAAAATAGAATACAAGCTAAGATTTCAAATGTAGATATCAATTATATTAAATCAAATAAATCTCACCAGATAACTCCCACTTATAAAACTTCACCAACCATGTGTCTGAACCAATTTGTGCGGAAGATACTCGATCCACCCATACCCGGAATAGGTGTTCCGTCTTGTCCCTATACAGCTTTGCCATAGAATCTAGACACTGATGGAAAGGCTGCTCAACTCCCGAGGGATGGACAAATACTCCAAATGGACACTGGAGGGGAGAGAGAGAGAGAGAGAGAGAGAGAGAGAGAGAGAGAGAGAGTTAGCAATTGCAATGTTGCTATTTTAGAAAATTCTACAAATTGTAATGGCAGCAAAGGGATGCATGGTCAGAAACAACTATACACAAATAAAGCTTCTAAAAAGATCAAGTTAGCAACACTTAGATGACTTGGCAAGTTTAAGTCGCACCAAGTAGTTGTGAAAATATGAAAGCATATTGAGATTTGAAGCAATATGCTAGTCAAGAACACGGCATGAACCACGGAAATAGAGAATTTGGTAGATATTAACACTGCTAGTGAAAAATAGAACCCTCAACTCAATGCAGCAAACCATATCTTAGCTATTTGAGGTCAATTACACACAAATCCAAGTTTGCCACGTTTTTCTTTCTAAGATCATATTTGTTGTTGACCAAAGAACACCATATCATGTCTCGCTGCCAAAATATAATCTTTTTCCTTTTTATCCTAAGTAATAATCCCAGATGCTATTAAGTCTTCAACCCAGAAATGAGTCTCCAGTTTTGCAGTCAATAATTTGCAAGAGATAATGGACTTCAAAATGGCTCTTGCCAAATCCTGGATCTACTGCAATGCTTAGAAAGAAAATGAAGGTTCCATAAGACAAGTAAAATTACCGCCTGTTACACTTACAAAGCCTGACTTCAAATTTTTCACAAACTGCTCGGACTTGTCAACTTCTGCACGTCGCCATCGCTCATAAAGCAGATAAAACTTCACCACTTCATGACCAGGACTGAAGATGTCCACATTGCATTTTTTAAAGTCTCTGATATCTCTCGGAGACACATTTGGACCTAGACAGAAATTACCAATGGCTTGTATGATCCCAGCCGCACATCTCTCAGTGGCATGAATTATACTGGGATTGTTCTTTGCATTTTGTGTATACCACTGCAACAATTCATCGTGTGCGTTGCTAACCTGCATATTCAAGAATAAGTGGTACTTGACAACACAACTATTCAATTTATACAATTAGGATGGCATGATACAAGTACATGAACTAAACAGTGCTAATGAGACTACAAACCATCACACCATGGACTTTGGGAATGGTGAACATTTCAGTATCATTTCCGGAGTCGCCACAAACAAGTGTATGTAAAGGTACTTTTCCATCAACTTTAAAATTTTGAAGCAGATATGCAAGAGCCTCCCCTTTGCCAGCACGTTTTGGTAATATGTCCAACGCAATCCCAGAGCTATAAATTATTTTTGCATCAAGCTGTCCACGAAGAAATCAAGATTAGGAGAATATGTGTATAAGAAAAAGGGATAATAAGCTTTTAGTCACGGGAAAAGCCAGATTAAAAAAAAAGGCATGAATACAAAATATAATCTTAAAAGATCACAAAGCAAGCAAGAACCATCAAAAGACATTGACAATATCCTAGTAATAAGGTTAGGTAACCATTATTTTTCTTACACCACGTTTCTCCAAATGCTCAGATAGAAAACTCATTATTTCCAAAGCCTTGACCTTCTCCACAAAAAAACTAACCTTGTGAGGACGTTGTTGAGTTTCTGACTGCAATAAACCCACAAAATTCTGAGAATGAAAATTCATTACAAACAACTCCATCATCTTACATGTTTCCACATAATACTCATATAACACAATGCAGCCCAGAAGGCCAAAGTGATATCAGCTACCGGACTCTATTGGCAAAAACAAAACGCTACCTGAGGAGTAAGTTCAGGAAACTTAGCTGTTTCCTCTACAACTATGTCTCTGTTCCACTTCTGGTTAAGATGATGTGTCCAGCCAGTATCTGGTACCATTGATTCACCATATGTAATCTCAGTTCCCACGGACAATATGGTTATATCAGGGGTTAATAAAGGTTTCTCATTCCTCAGCTTCCGGTAACTTGTAGGTGACCTTCCCGTTGAAAACACAAGAAAAGAATCATGACGATAATAGGCTTCCCATAGTGCATTAAATCTAAGAAGGGAGAGGTTCTCTGGATCATCGTGATCAACCTACAATCACATACCACTAATCTGATAGAATCACTAGACGGATTGCATGAAGACATCAATTAAGACATCATAACAAGTTAAAACAGAAATCTACCATTGTAGAGTCAAGATCAGAAACTATCATGAGACGTGCAGAACCATTGATCCGATCCAAAAGTCCTGCATCTGCTAAACTCTGCAAAATACACATAGGGAGAATTGTCTGATAAGCAACTTCTCCATTCATAGCAGAAAAATAGGTGGTCAATAGGGTTACTCAATGTTAATTGGGCGCTATGTCCATCTTTAGTTGTTGTGCCTAATTTCCATGGTAGCAATCTTTTACTTCTCAAAAATAAAAAATCAAAACAGAAAAATATGTTTAATAGAAATCCCAGAATAATGTGCTTCATAGAGCACCTCATATTCACATGGGACCTTAATAAATAATAATGATAATGAAAATGGTGATGATTATGTTGTTTGGTCTTATGGCGATGAAGTAAATGGTAATGATTGAAATATCGATGATGTTATGACAAAATGGATATGATCATCATTGTTTATGATGATGTTGAGTCTTGATGATGAGCTAAAAAATATATATATCCTGCCCCACTGCTCAAGACAAAAAAAAAAAAAAAACGATCTATTTATTGGACCCGTCAGATCTTTTAGATGGCATAGGAATGGTAATATTGTTAAACCAGTTATTATCAGTTCAAGAGTGATCATGAATGGGGGGCAGTAGTGCTCTTCAAAAGACATATCCACACTTCAAAAACCAGACAGCCACACCTCTTACCACTCATTTACTGGTAGACATTAACAAAGTGAAATATATGACAGAATCAGCAGAATCGCACTGATTGCCGTACCTTCATCGACTTCGTCCCTCTTATCTTTCTGTAATGAGTAGCGACCTTTGCCAGTAACATATGACAGCACTTTGGCCTAAACATGTGACATGTTGCATAAGTTTAGCACCAACATGAAACAATTACGACAACAAAAATTATGACAAGAGATTCATATTATACCCTTGCTCAAGCCTGCACCAATTGTATTCAAATCCTTGAACTGTCACATTTATCACAGGGTGGGGATGTCACAAAAAGGTTTGTAGAGTTAAGTTATCCTTCATACAGAACTTGCTCAATCCATATCTCCAGATAGCTTTCTTCATTAATTGAGGAGAGAGGGAAAAACAAACAAACCATAGCAGCTGCCTTTTTACGATTGAGCCTGGCCCCAATGGGAGGAGGAGATCCAAAACAGTGATCTCCACTTCATGAGGTGTAGTCCCCAGCAAAATATGCAATCCCTTCAGATTCACACAACCCTACACCCACTCCATCACCAAGACAAAGCTCGATCAATATTATAAAATCTTGGTAGAAACCTTCAAGCCACATCCTGATAATAAATATTATGCTAAACAGAAAAGAAGAACGAATATTCTCCTAGTGGACATACGCACTCAGGTAACAATGTCGAATCAAAATCCTAGAATCAGCCTAATTTATAATAAATCTTCAAAATATGTGAACTGCTACATGGAGTATGATAATAAAAAAAAGAACATGCCTGAAGACAAAACGAGAAGCACATCTCTGAAATTTTGACTCGTACACAAGAATTTCACAAATATATAGTCTTTAATCTATGTATTTGAAGTTTTGCTAAATACAATCAATAGCTAAAAAAAATGGTCCATCACGGATATGGTGAATAGGCATTTTCATCCAAATTCATCTGCCCAGAGAGTGTAAAGAGTATACGAAGCTAACACAATAACCACCACCAGTAGCCTCAGTCCACAAATCATGCTTCTCGTACATTATCAGCTTCCAATAAACTAAGCAACAGATTTTTTTTCTTGCCTTCGCTTTTCTTGGGTTAGAAGGTTTAGAACAATACTGTTCAGATTAGCATGAATTACTAGGATACTCTTTAATTTTAAAAAAGGTTCGGATATCAGCACTGCCCCACCTTTGGGCACGCAATAAAAAGGTTCGGTACCTTGTGCATTTGTTTTCAAAAACAAGAAAAAAAACTAACTTCATGCGATTCAAGAAAAGGATTTCCAGACAGATGAACCTCCTCGTAGAAAGGAGGAGAGGGGAAAGAAATAGTTACCCAAAATGCGAATCCCACAGATAACACAAGAAATCTTGTGTGTGCTTGTAATGAGATTGATTTATCTCTATGAAATGGAATTGTTCATCCAACCGAAACCACTCGAAGTGGAAGGAGAGTGACTATCGTCTGTACCTCGTAATTCATCAGATATTTTAAGTTGTTTTTTCTATAATTTAAAGTAAAAATCTATTCATCTTGTTCACACAATGCACCTCGTACTTTTTGTAGTGTATAATATTTAACGATGATAAGTAACAAAATAATATGTAATAATGATGAGTATCAAAGATTCTAATTTACTAAATATTTTTTTTATGTGTTTTAAAAATAAAATAAAAATACCAATTTACTAATAGTTCATTTCTATTGGCTGTTTGGATTGGAAGGAGACTTAGATTATGTTTGGATATTGAGATAAGATGAGAATTTTTGAAAATTTTATGAATAGTGTTAAGGTGAAAGTTTAAAATATTATTTTTTAATATTATGATTGTTTTGAGATTTGAAAAAGTTAAACTAAAATTTGAAAAAGTTGAATTGTTTATTATATTTTATATGGAGATTTGAAAAAGATGTAATGATGAGATGAGATGAGATAGAGATGAGAAATCTTATCCCTCCCCCCAAACATAATCTAAAAATAATTGAGATGGTTTATGAATAGTAGAATAAGATATTTTATGAATATTATTTTTTAATATTATTATTATTTTAATATTTAAAAAGTTAAATTATTTATTATATTTTGTGTAGGAATTTAAGAATATTGTTTTGAGATTTGAAAAAGTAAGATTGTTTGGTGTGAGAATTTAGAAAGATTCTTTTGAGATTTGAAAAAGTAAAAATGTTTATTTATATTTTAGTATAGAAATTTGGGAAGATTTTTTTGAGATTTGAAAAAAGAAAATATTATTATATTTTATGTAGAAATTTAGAAAAGTTGTATTGATGACGATGAGATGAGTTGAGATGGATTGAGATAAGTTTTGAAAGCATACAACATAAAGAAAAACCATCAAAATGGAAACACCCTTCTCGATCCCCTATCATTTTTCCTAATTTAAATTTAAGGGCAATATTTATAAAATTATAATGTGTCAAGATTAAAAGTGATAAAATCAAGAATAAATACTAGCATTATTTATAGAGAAGTTGATCGGTGCAAAACTGCAAGTACACAATATTGTAGTTTTATAATAAAGTGATAAGAAGAGTGTTGTCTTCAAGAATTTGTATCTCACTTTAATAAGTACCGAAATTATATTAACCTCGACTTTATTTAGAGAGGTCACTAAGATTTTTGTAATTACAAATCGAAATAAAATCAATTTAAAAGAAATGAAAACTATTGTTTGATGATTGAATCAATAAGAAAAAGAATTTCTAGGAAACTGATTTCACCTAATCTCTCATTATGCTTTTCTCATCTAACTAATTGAAATTAATTATCTCTGTTTGTTAGCAAATTTTTCAAAGTCATCCAAAAGCCTCTTTAGATAATCAATTATATTTATTCTTGATCATTATTTTACATAAGAGTATGCAAATTAATAAAACAAGAAAGCATTAACTTTAAGACCAACAATTATAATACTACATAAGTTCATATAAATCTTTCGATCTTTATATGTACCTACGTTGAAATATCTAAATTCTATCATATAATTCCTTCTTTCGATAGAAAATTAAAAGATTAAAATCATCTAATTAATGACTAGTTAATAAGAAGTAATAAGTTTAGAATAAGTCAGACAAATATAAAAGAGAATTACTTCAAATTAACATAGAAAAGTAAGTATAGTTTGAAATTAGATTATATCATTTTTCTAGAATAATTTTTTTTTTAATTTATGCTAAAAATTAAATTTAATATAAACAAATTCCCCATGATTTTTTGTAACGTGCTTACTTGTAATGACAATCAGCAAGAACTCTACTAACTCTGTAATTAAGAACTCTAGAACTCTTAAAGCAATTGTCAACTCAAGAAGAAGAAGTTATTCAATGCTGCAAGATTTCCTTAGTGAATCTTGACAGGGAATTTTCGAGGAATTCCCAACCTTCAATGTATTAAAATCCAAATGATCGATCGACCACGATTACAACAGAGCTACACTACTTTTATACTCGCAGAGCATGAAGACAACGTAAAACAACTAAGACTAAAACATAAAACGCTTCCTATGATTCCTAAAACGATACTCACCGTTTTACTTAGAACCAAAAACACGTAATACTACAAATAAAACGACATCACAATGCATCAATACAGAACACACCGTATCACCAAATTCCCAAAACTCTCCGTTTCATTCAAAGATCAGTTAAAGCCGTTAGCTTTCCCTCCTCCTTGATGCAAGACGACTTCCCTTCCTCAGAACCACCATACTTCCTTTTTACCCATCGCCTCTCCTTCTCTTCAAGACCCAGCCCCCAAGCACCAATGATAATCTCCTCTTCTTCAAGGCCTTGTCCCCAAGGCACCTGTGACCTTTACAGAACTGTGCCCACCAAATAAGGGTATGAAGCCCTTAATTTGTACAGCAACTCCTCATTTTTTTTTTACAGATAATTTGGCTGCTCAACCACTAAGGGATCTAAAAAATTATAAGTGCTCCCCGAATCCACAAATATCTCCACACTAAAAGAGCCAATTCTTCCCAAGAGCTTTAGTGCATTGCCATTCACACAACCTGAAATAGCATGAAGTGAGACTTCAAGAACTTCAGATTGTTGCGCCACTTGTTCCTGAACCACTGCTACCATTTCTTGCTTGTCTGCACTAGTAGCTCCGTCCAAAGTATCATTTTCCCATTGCATAAGGTAAACCTTAGACACTTTACACACATGGTTAGGGTTCCACTTTTCCTCACAATGAAAACACAGCCCTCTCTTCCTTTTTTCATCCATCTGGAGTGATGTCACTCTCCTTCCATTAAAATTAGGTTTCTGACCAACATTCAACACATTATCAACAGCCTGTTTATCGCCAAAGCTCACACTTTGTTTCCAAGATTTCCTGGATAACAGCACATGCTCTTCTTGTAACTTAGCCAAGCCAAAAGCAGCCGCAAGGTTAAGAGGATTAAACATCTTTACAGGAATACGAATCTCATCTTTCAAACCACTGATAAAACAACTCAACCTATGCCTTTTTGATAAGCCAGTCAACCTATTAGACAAAGTCTCAAATTGTGATGTGTACAAACTGACAGATATAATCTGTTTTAGCCTAGTTAATGCTTCCATTGGATCATCAAAAGCTGATGGTCCAAACCTTGTTTGTAAAGCCACCACTAGAGTCTCCTAGGAATTAAACTGCCCTGACTTCAAGGCGTTTTGGTACCATACCAAAGCCTCACCTTCCATATGATGTGATGCCACCATCAACTTCTAATGAAAAGGCACTTGAAAACAATCAAAACACTGATTAGCCTTAAAGATCCAACCCTCCGGATCAGCACCAGTAAAATGTGGACAATCGAGTCTAAAGCCTCTTTGCATCACACTCCTTTCCTCATTATTTCTAGGCTCATGAGACACGTCTCTATCTCGTTGAGCATTGACATTAACAGAATCAACTACAGATCTCAACATATCCGAGAATTGATCTAACCTTTCTGTTATCCCCGAAATAGCCTGCTGGTGGTGCTCTAATTGATTCTGCATCATCTCTTGCTGTCTTTGAGAGGTTTCTTGAAGACCTTTCAGTGCTGCACGTGTACCTTCCGCCATCAGAGACTCTTCGCAAGAATCGACTACTACTGATACCACTTGTAATGTGCTTACTTGTAATGACAATCAGCAAGAACTCTGCTAACTCTGTAATTAAGAACTCTAGAACTCTTAAAGCAATTGTCAACTCAAGAAGAAGAAGTTATTCAATGCTACAAGATTCCCTTAGCGAATCTTGACAGGGAATTTTTGAAGAATTCCCAACCTTCAATGTATTAAAATCAAAATGATCGATCGACCACGATTACAGCAGAGCTGCACTACTTTTATACCCACAGAGTATGAAGACAACGTAAAACGACTCAGACTAAAACATAAAACGCTTCCTATGATTCCTAAAACGATACTCACCGTTTTATTTAGAACCAAAAACACATAATATTACAAATAAAACGACACCACAATGCATCAATACAGAACGCACCGTATCACCAAATTCTCAAAACTCGAGATTTGTTACACAACCTCTTACTATTCATTCACACTCCACACTCCACACTTTTTAATATTTTTTAATATTTTTAAAAAATTGTTTTTTGAAATTTTTTTTTTTTAAAATATTTCAAATTTTTTATTCACTATTCATATAAAAAAATTTGATAAAAAAAATTTAAAAAAAAAGTAGAGTGTGGAGTGTGGTGAATAGTAAGATGATAGAAAGATTATTTCTTTCTAAAAAGAAGGGAAGAAAATGAACACTTCGTCCCCGTCGGTTGCGTCGTCTTCGTCAATTTTGCTTCGTACGCGCGCTCTTCAATTTTTCTTTAAAACTTTTTTTCCGTACCTTCTCCAGCCTTTTTTTTTTCCATGTGGTAGGTAGAATAGTAATCATGAGCCTCCTCTTTTTTGAATTTCCGTTCAGTAGATTTTCAATAATCCAACTTTTCAAAACAAAACAAAATCTCTTCCCTTCGGCGTCAACTTCGGCTTTTCGTTCTTTCTTTTGCTCTATCGAAATTCTACCGGTTTTGAATTCAGAAATATGCTTCTATTCCCATTTCAAATTCTGCCATTTGACTGGTCTTTGTTTTTCTTTTTTCCTGCTCTACAAAAATTTTATTGGAGAAATCAAGCACAGTAAAATTAATAAAAACGAAAATAAAAAAATAAATTCACTCATACAGTAACCCCAAAAATTTAATGTGATTCAACAACTGCTTATATCTACGGAAATAAACTTCATTAATAAATAATAGTAAATAAAAAAATATTATAAAAGAAGAGGATCACACTCTACTCAACTCAACTCTCTTTTTTTCTCTCTGAACTCTCTTGACTCTTTTTATTTTCTCTTCTTTCCTTAGTGTATCTAAGGCGTTAACTAGGAATCTCAATTTATAGGCGAACATATCTCCTCACATGTATCAATGTATTCAATTTGCATTTAATTTGTAACTACAAATGCAGTTATTATTGAGCAACTATTGTGGACTGCTTGGGATGGAGTTTAGCAAATTTAACTTGATCTTTATTCCCTAAATAGAACCGATGACCAACTCTTATATTAGAATAAATTTTCATTTAAATTCGAGAGAATCCCTAGCTGATAGACTACTAAAATTTAGGTTTTTTTTTTCTTCAAATTTGAAATAAAATTTAAATGACAACAATGAAACCTAAAATCGACAAAAATAAATAAAATTAGACTAAAGTTTAAAATTAAGAAGTGATAAAAAATAGAAAATTATGTAAATCATTAGAAGTGCTCGGTGACAAAGAGATTCATAAAAGTAAGTTCACAAACTGAAATGATTTTATATAATACGTTAAATTTACTTTACAATAAAAGTAATTTTATATTAAGACACGTCAATTTGTTGATTTATTTTTATAAAATCTCTTTGGGTAAAAACATTTATCTTATTTCTATAATTCGCCACGTTTATTGCCATCATTTTAAAACACCTTATTCCAACATTAGTTTATGGACATTCACGTTTTAATTTAAAAATAATCTTAAATAATAATAATTAAAAAAAAAAAAAACTCCATGCTTCTAATAAACTACTTGAATTCGATTAACTTCACAATTGGATATTTCTGTTCATCTCTTATTAGCGTCTTTTGATGTTCATTTGCCACATAAATCCAATGTTTGTATCAATTACCAATAAATAAAAAAACCAAGAAAATTCTAAAATCCAATTAAAAATTAAAACTACTAAATATTTTTTTTTGAAAATAACAATCTACTAGATGATGAATGTATGCCCTTGAACAAATTTTAATTCCAATAATTAAATTCATAATACAATTATTTTATAAGTCATTTTATAATTAATTAATGTCATAGTGTCACTACATAAAATTTGTTAAAATTTTTATTTTACAACTAATAATTATGATTGTATAACTTCATAAAATTTGCTAAAATTATTTATTTGAATTTAAAACTTTTATAAACTAAGAAGAGTTGAAAAAATTGAAAATATATATATGTGTATCAATACTCTTGAAATATTAACAAACACTATAAGGCTAATTTACAAGTTTAATGCATTTTGCTCAGAAAAAAAAAAAAAA